>WJFA01002836.1:0-14561 GCA_009870155.1 Pseudobourletiella spinata | reverse complement strand
AACATACGGATGCCGCGAAAAGCAAACCTGGCAGAGTAACACACCAGCACCCACTGCCAACACCGTACTTTATTACAACCATCACTACAACAAGGATCTTACACGTCCGCATCATTCACGTCCGTACGGTGGGGAAAGTGTACCAGTGGGAGCGGGGCACGGGCCTCCTCATCATATACGAGTTCTTCTGCGGTACTCCCAGGACCAGCCGAGGCACGTGCTTCAGCCTCTTCCGCACACTAGCATTAGCCCCTCAAATTCCCCAAAGTTACCTAAACATTGCGAGGGCCTTTAAAAATCTATCTGTTTCCCTCATACGTGAGATCCCACCTCCCGAAAAATTCCCCACTACTTCCACGACTCACTCCTAATGCTATTAGACACTACAAACTATTACGAGGACGCCCACAAAAATAACCAACTTTCACTTCCGCTCCCAACACTCCGGAGACACATGATGCGGAAAGGTTGAACCCGAGGCCTTTACCTGTTGTAATTACACATCGAACCACTCCTCCTGCCCCTCCTAATTTAATTGTGGGCTTATGTGACTCATAATAATGGAATTTCCAACCTCTTCACCACAACTACTACTACTACTAGTTATACTCCACAGCAGCCGAGCCCCGCAACTACTCTTGATTCTATCCACCCCACTGCACGTTAAAGTAAACAATAGCGACAACCACAACAACAACAATAACAGAGAGATTCCGTACAGCAAGGGATTCCCTGTACATGCATAAAGAGCTCTTTACACAAGGAACAAGGGGCCCGTAGTTCCCTCCGGTACATTACACACTCCTCCTCCTTCGTTCGTCTCCAAGTGGCGTAGTGAAAGACTCATTCTGTACCTCCCAATTATAACAAAGCTAATGCTACTCCGACTCTCCAGCTCCGCCTCTTCATCTCCATGGGAAATCTTAATGGAAGAATGGCCCTTATTCGTTGCCCCTTTTCACGCTTATTTTCCCCCTTTTAGCCCAGAGTCACAGAGTCAGTGATTCTGTCAACTCCCCCATAAATGCATATCCTCTTGCATAATTACGACATGGAGATCCTCACGGCATCGACTCTATATTCCACATATTTTCTGTATTTCTTTTTTCCATTTCAAACGCTCCAGCTCTAATCCTTCACACCACCTCACCTCCAAATCCTGAGGCCCACCATGAACTCCCCTCGGACAAAGTGACAATAAATAACAGAATGCATAAGTGAAAATGAGTTGGGAATGATATTGTAATCCTGTTTATTGCTTCAAGGGTGATCCATCCACGATCCACGACCCGCTGCCTAAATTCAGTCCAAAAGTTCCGAAATTAATCCGTCCATAATCTCACATACTTGCACACAAACACACACACTACAAAATTAGGCTTTCACCAGCAAACAACAGCAGAGAAAGAAGCGACACCCGCACACATTCATTCGCCTGGAAGCCGGCGAGCCTAAAAGAGTCATACAATGATCAGATCCGCTCAACTACACGGCTAAAAGGGGATGAGACTGAATCATCTCCGAGCCTCTTCCACCTTGGAGACAATCGTGGAGCGGAACGACAGAGCCATTGGAGTGGTGGTTATCGGTATTTATTTCGTCCTGCGTGAGTACTACTGTTCGCTAACGGTACACTGCCATACTGGCATACATTCCACTGTGGATCTGCAATAGTAGTAGTGGTAGTAGCAGTAGTAGAAGACACAGACACCGACCTTATATTACCCCCACAGCGCACCCCACATCAACTTTTCCATCTAAATGGAGTGGTAGCAGCAGTAGCAGTTACAGTAAGCCAGCTCTACGCAGCCATCACAATCACTTACGCCTATACACTGCCATTCCTCCTCCTGCTAGCACACCACAACCACTAGTGCCTATCAGCAATGTAGATTTATGGCTCTGACCTTTTCGACCTTTTGGTGTTTGCATGTGTGCTTGTGTGTGTGTGTGTGTGTGTGTGTGTGTTTGTTTGTGTGTGTGCGATGACGACGACGATTGTAAAGTCCAACAACGGTGTGATCCAACACTACCATGCCTGCTTTACGCTTCCGATCCCACCGGACGCCTTCTGGAGTCAGTGATTTTCTCCCGACAAACAAGCCTTTGGCTCGGCCGGAAACAATCTCACATCCGCAAACAACGCCAAACAATTCCCATTCTGCCCCACAAATCATTCTCACCCCCTCCCACAAATAATTCCTCTCACCTCTCATCCCACAAATAATTCCTCGCATCTCTCATCCCACCAATAATTTTCAACCCATCCCACCCTAATAAATGCATATTAATTACGTGTGCCGTCGAAATTTTCCCTTCCTCGCCTTCAAACTTCCCTCCCTGCCCTTCCCCGGCTCTTCATTTACTGCAATTAACTAACTATATGACAAAATTATTCTTTGCAATCCATCTCTTGCACAGGGATTTTGTCACAGAATATTTGTATGGACATTCATATACAGGATTTGGGGTATGAATTTCATCCAATTTGATGAACTCCAAGAGTGGGTCGTCCACAGAAACTTTCCCCCCTTCTCAACATACAAGGGAACGAACAAAAAAATAATCAATCAGCCATGCAAATAATAGGCTTGTGCGTTCGTCCGACCTTCCACTGTCTCTCTCTCTCTCAGTCAGTCAGTATCACTGGCCACTAGTGTGCCTGTGTAAGCATTTGTATGCGACGAAACTTTACTCACGTCGGGAGAAGGGACAGCGGAAGAAAAGCTCCATCTTCCATTCATTCCACTACCCAATCCCAGAAAATACACCGATTCGGAAGAAGAAGTTGGCGGAGAGGAAAAGCAGGGTGGTAGTGGCAGTGGTTGGGGTGGGGTGGGTGCTAGGACAGGAAAAGAAGGAAAGTCCGCATTATTTTCCCTCCAACTTGTTCATCACGTCTGTGTAGGGCTGGGCAGGAAGAGGCTACGCCTGATTTGGCGCCACCACCATAATATCATCATTCGTCTTCAGCTTTCCAAACAATAAATCCCACTCGTCAAAATCAAATCTAATGGATCTCTCGCGGTGCAACCTCTACCACTATTACTATTACTATTACTACTACTACTACTACTGGTAGTACTACCACCACAAGGCACTCGGAGAAATGTCTCTTTTTTCCCATCTACCCCTCCACTCCAAGTTGTCACACTCATGCTCCACCCGAATAAAACATCCACGCTTCTCCCAAGGGTCTATAGGATGACTGGGAGCTGTCAAAAATCATAAGATCCTAGTCCTCCATCCAACCTGCATGATAATAACAACAAATATAATATTTCTCCCGTCAAACAGTCGTCGTCTCAACCCGACAACGTTTCTCTGTTTAACCCAACGACAAATATGAGGGGAAACTGTGCTACTACCTCTCACGGCTGCTCTACGAGTTTTCTGCTAAAAGTTCCCTAATGCGTATATACATACATCCTTCCAGCTCTCTCGTCATATAGAGGGGCCGCCCTCTCGCTGGATTTGTAAATTAGCTCTCTTGGATAGGAGCAGCCCACGCGATCCCACTCCACAGCGCAGTGTCTTCCAAGAATCCCTACTTTACACAACTTGGGCTAAACTTACAGAAACTCCTTACTTTGTCGCACAAATATACGTGTACACGAGCTCACGTACACACAAAAACGTCTGCACACCCGAACACACAATCACATACACACACACACACACATTTACATATATGTACACGCCAGTACACACATATGCATACTTTTGCACACACAGACATACATAAGCACAAGCACATGCACAAATTTGTACACAAAGACACACGCACACATTCACAGATTTGCACACTCGCAGACATACACAACAACAGATTACAGAACAACCGGCCTGCACAATTGTGCACACGCTCAAACACCGGCAACATATCTCCGCAGTGTTCACAATTGATTCTCCCCCTCTTACGCTCTCCCAAAACCAATGAGTTACGCACAAATACATGGACGGAAATTGGAAAACAATCACGCATCATAGGCACAAATCCACGTTTTTTACCGTCCCATCCCAAATTTCACTTTCCCAGCCAACGTTCGTGGGTTGGGTTCGGTCGGAACGGAGCGACGGAACGACGGGAGTCCAAGGGGAAAAACCTGCGGAGTACATAGTCATCATGCACGCCAGTATGCCCACTAATCCCCTAATCCCTCCAACTCATCTACTGTTCCACTTTCAAAAGTCCATTAATGGTCTCATGGATGAGCTACAGTACTAGACCCATGGACCCGCACAACAAACCCTGCTCAACACAGAACAACAACAGTCTGCTCTCCCTTTAAAGAAAATTTCCTTCCTCCACCTCGAGTCCACATTTCTACCACATGCCTCTGCCGAGCCCTCTGATAATGAGTAGGAAGTCGCTGGAAGACTGAAAGAACAAACAAAGGCACTGGCTCAGTCAGGCGGATCAAGGAGTCCTCCATGCCTACCAACCACCCTGCCGGGGCTCCTCACACGCCATGGCAACGAACTAGCCACCACCATCCCGGCAGGAGCGTGCCATTCTTGTTCCTAAGTTATATGCATGGGAAGAAATATACTGTCATCATCATCATCATCATCGTCATCATCATCAAAAGGCTAAGCCCACTAATGCACGAACAACGTACAATGAGCCGCCATTTTCCCCCACACAGAAGCAACCACTCGCCAACTCCTATAATACGGAGCGGGACCCTGCATACGCCTGGGCCAAATCAGCTCATTGTTTGTGCAAATCCAGCCTTCATTCACGCATACCTGCTCCCATCACCCACTGCCCCACCATCACTTGTCTGTCGCCACCTTGTTCACACGACAGACACTCCCATCCTTCTCCTTCCCTCACCATCCCACCATGTGCAATGTCCATAAAAGGAAACCACTCACCAACTTCAGACTGGATTCATCCCTTCTGCCACCTACCACTACTACCACCACCACCACCATAAATTCTGCGGCTCTTTCATCTGGAAAAAATGGAGGAGTATGGAGCAGGATAGGGCGGTTCAGGGGACCTCCTCATTTGCCTCATCATTACAGCCTCGGATCACGATTCCACCGAAAGGACCGAGTCCTTCAGCAGTCCACTTCGGCTAACGCACCACTGAAAGTCCCCTGCTCAATGGGGAACAATGACGGGCAGGAGGCGGACTCCTCCACTGTAAGTATACGCGTGAGTGTGCGTATGTGTGTGTGTGTGTGTGTGTGTATTTGTGTCCGTGTGTACCACCGAATGCCTGACGCCGTCATCACCACCACCACCACCATCCCCCAATGAAATTTAATGGAGCACGCAGGGGAGCTTTGGACCACTAAATACTTGTGAGCATTATGCGAGTACTTGGAGAAACCCCTGGAAATCTCCTGCGGGATCGTGTTAATTAGTTTAGGAAACTATTCCGCTTAGCTTAAAATCCTCACCGTGACATGCCTCCGAAACTCGTGGCAAAAGTACACTCCATAAACTCAAAGTGAGCTTGTGTGGGTGGGTGGGCGTGCATGTGTGCCTGTGTCCCTCCGTGTGTACGTACGATACAACTACAGCACGCAATGCGGGTCTTTTGTATCCCCGTCTCCCCACAGGGTCACGTTATAATATCATGTTTTCTGCCAGCCAATATCCGACCGGACCATTATGGCAGCGTGAACTACTACATACGGTCTCAATGAGCTAATGACCATGATTAACACAGTCATGAGTTTCCACTCAAGTGTTGGAGCCGTGCGGTGCTCGTAGTACCGGTCGCAGTAGCAGTAGTGGTAGTAGTAAGAAGTTGTAGGAGCAGCAGTACCACCACCGTTACCACTGCCAGAAGAACACGCACATTAAATCAGTTACGGGTCAGCCGGCGAAGCAAGTCGCATGCAATGTGCTGCTTATCTTATCACACAATGCATTTTATAATGATATTTGATAACATATTCATAACAACAACGTAAATGATCCCATTTCCACACTCATTACTAATTCCATAAGGTAATCAAGCCGGCAAACGACATATCTCCACTTACTTAATCAAAATGTATGAGTAATGACTACACGCTCACATTCAGAAAAGCACAGAGGAGTAGACAACAGACACATGTGCAGGCGGCCGCCCACGTCACGTGAACGTCTGAGAGGATCTCAGTCAGCGTCCACACAGTGACTCGACAAGACGATGATCATCATCATCCCACAGTTCCACACGCACGCACACACAACTACGCACACGCATGCACACTTCACATTTTCACACTTGCTATGTCAATACGTGTCATACAGACGGAAATGTACGTCGGTCCATAATAATTCCACACCCATAATTCATAAAATGACTGAGTGACTGACTGACTGGCTGGCTGTCTAACGCGCTGACTGATGAGTGGGAGAGAGATATATATGCCCACCCTCTTGAACTTCCTCCTTTCCTGTTTGGACTGAGAGGGATGCGTGGTATTTTGGAGCATAAGGAGAACGCAGAGGTAGATGCTCATGGTGGTGGTGGTAGTGATGATGAGGATGGCGGCGACCATCATCCCCATTCCGCTTCTGACGTCCAGTTCAAACAAACAGTTGAAAACAACGAGGAGCTTTGATCCTAATTCCGAATGCCTTCATCCGAGACTCTCGAAAATGGCAGGAGAGATCTCGACGTAGAGAGCACACGGCTGGTTCTACTCTTCTTCTTTATCTTCTGCTACCAACCCGCTCATCTTCCTCATCATAATCAGCAGCGGCAACAGCACCACCATCACCACTAGCATCACCAGCCGCACATCACGAAGGTCACCTTTCTCCTCCTGGTTATTTCTATTACCTAAAAAAATTACTTCCTCTCTAGTTTCCATATTATCCAACGCTCAACCTCCGGTCGGTTTCCACCGTGACTAATCCAAGGGACGCACTCACTATTAATTTCCATGGAGGGCAGGGATGGACGGGAAACGGGGAACATTTATGGTAAGTGCCGTCGGAGGTCGAGGCTCCCCTCATCCACCCATATGGAATCCCTAGTCTCCTACGCTTCCCAAATTTGGGCGAAGACGTGAGTGATAGTGGGACTGACTTTTCATGCACAAAAAAGCCAAGTCAGTGATCGGGATTAGGGAAATGTGTAACATGATAAATTGAACCCTTCTCAAAACGTGGTCGTTCCTTCCTTCTTGCGCCAACGTAGCTAACGAGCGAGCTGCACGGGAAGTTGAGGTACACAGCTCCGTTCATCACCCACCATGCATATTATACATCTATAAATTATAATATACTGCATACACACGGACACACACCCAATTCCAAGAAGACACCTATTCATCCCACCGCTCCACCTGCTTATCTGGCACAGACCTCATTGCTACCGAAAACGGGAGGAGATGATGCACTTCCTACTTATACTCTCGAGCCCACAACTATTTTCATTCATATGCATACTTATATCCTAGCCCTTGCTTCCCAGCCCCCGCTTCCAGTTCGTCTTCTGCATCCATCTTGAGTCAAACTGGAAGGAATTGGAACGAAGCGGGGCTGAGGCTTCCGTTGTCTTCTCAACTATTTTACAATTTGACCGCCTCCTGGATCCGCTGTGTGTGTGTGTGTGAGTGTATGTGTGTGAGATGTATTTGTTTGTCTGCGAGCGTGTAATTTCATGTGAGTCTTCGTGTTGTGTACAGTGTATGCATGTGTGTGTGCTCGTGTCCACACATGTGTATGTGTACGCATATGTGCATGTATATTTGCATGTAAGCGCTCGTGTGCATGTGTACTTCTCTGTTTGTATGTAAGAGTGTGAGTTAGAAGTGTGTCTATGTGGTTTACAAGGTGGCGTAGGCCGGCTCCGGCCACCTTGGGGGAAAATAGCTTTACCGATGCTGATGCTGCTGATGACGATGATGTGAAATTTTATTAGAGGCATATATAGACAGATCTGTCCGTGTGCTGACGGTGATGGGAAAAACGAATACACATACGTTTATTCCGCTCATAGCCCGGTGGACGTGGAATTCATGGGATTTAGAATGGAAGAGTTTTCATTCTCATGCACTGGGATGGGATGCTCTCTTGGCCAGGAGCGGACAGGATATCAGCCGAGGTAATTTCCCTGGCAGAGTTCCTTCACATACAAACACACACACACAAACTTTCCACACAA
Organism: Pseudobourletiella spinata; assembly: GCA_009870155.1. Taxonomy (NCBI): domain Eukaryota; kingdom Metazoa; phylum Arthropoda; class Collembola; order Symphypleona; family Bourletiellidae; genus Pseudobourletiella; species Pseudobourletiella spinata. The sequence goes on along the minus strand of WJFA01002836.1, from coordinate 6,438 downwards.
ACCTATGAGAGTTAGTTTCAGTTGCAGAAACGTGCGTAGCAGTGAACAGTATCCGGAGAAGATGGGTGGCAGTCCAGCAGCAACCCTTTCAATCCTCTATCACAACGCATATATAGATTGTATATACTATAGCCGCCGAGGTGGAAAGGCGCCCGGTTCGGACCACCACACAAAAAAGAAAGTTTTCCCCCCATATTCCATTCATCCCTGGATCAGTTCACGAGATAGCTCTGTAGGTATTCCCTCGTTTTTGCATTCTTCCTTCTGATTGCCCACAGGGCAATAGAGGCCTTCTCTGAATCAAGTAGTCAAATTCTTCCGCCCCCCCCCTCCACCTCCTCTCTCTCTCTCTCAATCAAATCTGAAATTGGACGGCAAAGAAATTTTTAGGCTCGCAAAAGTATTAGATAAATCTTCCAGTCGGAAGCAGGCCAGGTCTAAAATATGGTTAATGGAAGTATACTACTTTTTCGTAGGGGATGGTAAGAGGAGCTAACTTTGGAGCTACTTTTGTCATCTTTTTTTTGTTGGATTCTAAGGTCACAATGTCCGGTAGGATCTACAGCTGGGACTGGGAAGAGCCGTAATACTGAATGATGATGACAATCCGCGCGTCTGCCAAAGTTTCATTCATGTGGAATCATAACGTGTCAATATCACCAACTCTCACACGGAGTCGTGGCAGTATGGCCTGCAAGCTCAGCAAATCCTAGCAGCAGGAGAAAAATGCCATCCTCACCCCATTCAAAGACACAAACTGAGGTTGTAATCATACAGAAAAGAATCGCTCTAAATGACTTTTGAAGGGTAAGACAGTCGTCACACGACGGTGGAGAAAGTTGTAGAAATTTACGGTGGGAACGCCCCGGTCCTGGCATGATGTGAGAGACGAGGGGAAGGTTGAACCTCATCTCATGAGATACTGTGTCCGTGCATGACGAAAATACCGGTGCTGGCGCTGGATGAATTATTCAAGGCATGCATATTTTCCTTGATTCCTGACGCGAGCGGTCATACGAGTCCTCCATACAGTCCGCCGCGTCCAAAGCCTGCATTATTTAAAATCTCTGCACACAGCTCCACACATATGCGCAAACACAAACACACACACATACACACATACAAACACAATGGCATCGTCTAGGCGATGATGATGATGATGACGACGACGACGACGGAGACTTTCCCCACCGTCCAGTTAGCAAAAGAGGAAGCGACAAAAAGGAAGATGTTTGCCCTAGTTAGTCGCATCTGAGTGAATGAGTCAGTCAGTCAATGTCCCCGTCATCAACATTTCACAACGGGAGCTGGTCGACGTCGTCTGTCTCCCCTCATCTTCGAAATTTGAGATGTGGGGATAGGACAGAGTCTCATCTCACACTACCAACATATTATATGCTCACATAGACAATGCGTCACTATGGCAAAGTCCGGACGTCCGTGACAAAGTCCCACACCACTAACACTGTCTCCTATCCTCCTATCCCAGCAGAATTTGGGAAATTCGGGTGAGAGGAGGGTGAATGACGTACTTGGAATCCCACATGGGTGACAACTCGCGTTTCTTCTGGTCCGAGAGTGCAAAATATCCTTCCACACGGCTACTCCCAACCCCCACCACTCCCTTCACTTGATCACACGATGATGATGATGATGATGGATTCAGAAATTAGAGACCCGCACAAGCATCTATGACTCAATATACAGCGAATTCAGTAGCTTCAAAGTAACTCAAACTCGTTTTACAAGGACCACGACGCTTCCCCCGTTGCCAGGGCCCAGCCCACCCTCTCCCACTGGAAAATAATGGTATCGTAGGAATTTCCGTATTATACTGTGCACTACCACATAGAACACGAGGGTGATAGCGATGGTTCGGTGACCGGGTTGGAACTAATAATATATCGCGGGGGAAAAAATCTGAGCATCCGTCCCGCCCTGGCTGGATTTATGCCATTACAGCTGCAGCAAATCCGTCAGCGGTGCGGTGGATGCAGACGTTGTGTAAGTTATTTTCCAAAAGTTCCAAACGTGCATACGTCCTATGCATGCTAAATAGTGATACACCGTATAAAGTTGAAATAGATACTGTGTGATAAAAATCCACATGGTCAAATCCTCAAAATCACTCCGCATAAGCGTATAATTGTTACAACCAAGCGCGTGATTTAGTACGGGCACGGACAACATTCTCTCAATTCATTCTTGTAGGAAAAATCTATTGAGATTCAACATCTCGAGGGCCGTGTGATCAGAAGGGGAGAAATATACTCATATGAACACATTAACACATGCATGGATATGGGATCCGGCGACGTGGTTGGTTGATCTGTGCCAGAACTGACCTCGTCATTATTATTTCCTCAGCTCGTCTCAGCTGACGAGATGGGGAGGGAAACTTAATTTTAATGAAGCAAATTAATCTTAGGGACAAAGTGGCTCGTACATGGCTTCACACGCACATGCATACGGACGAAACATACTTTATACTCTTCCCAGTATCAAAGGCCCCTCTTCTGAAAATTCATCGGGCGAGAAAGTCAATTAGTACGGCTTACCCAGCAGATTAGCACGCACACAGATCCAGCACATGTACGAGGAACCATTCCACTAGAGATAGAGATAGAGAAAATCCTCGGCGGAATGTAATTCCCAGTCGGGCACGTCCTTATTAGTATCCCGTAACACGACGCTTCGTCTCAACATGGTGTAACAAACTCACATGTATACATACATACATATACATTATTCACCACACCACACATTATATTCTGCTGTGAGACGTGCAGGTATATATAAAGGGAGCAAGGAGTCCCTATACGCTATGTACACACACATAATGCAGACGTACTCCAGTATTTGGGGGGAGCTTAAGCGGAATTTTACGAACGGGCGAAGCTCACTCCCCGCGATGGCGGCATAAAATCATCCGGATTAATGCGAATAATAATGATGATGATAATAATAATAATAATAATAATACTCACACTCCCCGTATAAATGCAACTCAAATTCCACTTCCTTCCACCGCTTCATAATTAGTACGTGCTAAAATATACTCCCAGGAGTCAAAAATTATTCTTACCTCATAAAGAAGTTTAGTGGGGGCTCAGGTTTCCGCGGAAATCCATCCTTTAACAACTTGTTGTTTCTCCTCATTAATAAATGAAGTTGTTCCAAAAGGTTTTAGACATTTTCCTTCTTCCTCGACGGCGGGTGTAGATGATGACGTTCATGACGGCCGTATTCCAGTCGCTCCAGGGATTTTTGCTCTTCTTCACATGTCGTATCACACTACAATTTGCTCGTCATCTAAATCGACTGACCGACAGGAGGCGATGGGCGTATTCACGACCAAATAATATTTCCTTCTCCAACCACCTTTGACACACAGCATTGGGTCCTGGTGTGTGTGCATGTGTGCGTGTGAGTGTGTGTGTGTGTGTGTGTGTTTGAGTGTGTGTGCATACATGTATATCTGTATGCGTGAACGCGTATGTGAATGCATGTAGGTGCGTGTACACGTCCACATATGCACGTGTGTGTGAATACATTTACGCGTCAATACACTACGGAAAAAACGGCATGTAAACCTCCTGTAATTTGTATTTATGCTTATTTCCTTAACTCCGGATGCAAAAGCATACGCAGACATTACGTCGTGCCACATTTATTTTGCAAATAGTGAGGACTATATAATGTTCACGGAACATCTGTCATTTGACTATACCTTGTAAGTGAGTGCAGGTCTGCCTGAAAACGAGAACGGGATCAAATCTGGCATTAGGAGTTGAAGAAATGGAATTTCCAGAATTTTGAACCCTTAAAAATAGTCACATGCCTAGTGCGGCCTTACTGGCAGTGAGTAACCAAACTATCTGTCATTAATGACAACTCATCAAATGCCGCTTAGTACCGTCGTTGAACGTAGGAGAATGATGGCACCATGAACTTAATGAAAGGGTCGCAGAGCTCGGCAAAAACAAAGGAGGCAGTACAAAGTGTCATCGAAATTCATAAATTTCTATATATTTCTGCAGATTCGCACACCTAGCTCAAGTTAATAGCTTTGCTAAATGGGACATCCGTACAGTTGGGATGGAGATTTCTAAATGTAGTCCAACTGGTAGGGTAAAACCTGCTCCAACCATGATGTGATCATGCACAAGAAAAGAGTCAAGGGACTCAATTAACATTGCCACCAACTTTTTTTCCCACTCATACACTGACCATGTTGAAGGAGACTCAGATGACGAGACGAGCCATCTCAGAGCTCTTTACGTCAACGATTCACATTATCTAACCTATCTTTACAAAAGGATATGTATCTTTTCAATTGCTAATATTTTGAAATGAAATCGACTCTAAGTTTTGTAAGGCCAATAGCGCATCCTTGTAGATTTATTACAAACTTCGTCGTAATCCATCTGTACGAAGGGAGTCAGGGAAATCTTCCCGAAATGATTCAGGGAACTCAACCGAATTTTCCGCTGAGATAATTCTAATTAAACTTATCCTGCTGATGATGAACAGGAGGTAGAATTGGAGGGCGAAATGACGAATTATACAAGGGAGCAATAACTTTTTTTTAAACTTGAACGATGACTCCGGAGCAGCCGGTGGAAGAATATTTCCAATAGAGATCGGGACCGATGATGAAGGCGACGATGATGAATCCTAACTTCTTGCGCAAAGTTGAGTTAACTTACCTTCAAATGTTGACTTGGGTCTGGGTCCAAGGGAATCGTATTCTTATCACGTATGTCACGATGTTCCCACACGACGAATCAATTGATACTGATATATCGGGAGACCGGGCGTGTAGGGTAAGGTTTTGGAATATAAATATTATTTCACCGCTCTTCCTGCTCACAACAACACAAAAATTCCTTAACTGATTCCTACAAAATCTCACAAACGGTGACTGACGACGACACGACCACGACACACCGAGCTCGTGAACAAAATTTTACACGTTCACAACAGTGTGCCTCACGTTGAATGGTGATGAATTACAAGAGGAATAATTTTCTCTACGAATTTGGATAAATACAGATGTACGGAGGTACATGTTGAATTACTCAACTTCCCACTCAAATCATGCTCGTCACAATTCAAAAACTCCTAACGAGTGAGCCACACGGTATATATTTTTTTTCTCCCTCTCCTTCTTCGTTCACACTGTCTCCCAGTTCATATCTCACCACCGTACGAATTCACAATTTGCAAAATTTGTGCTATTCGCCATAGCAAGAATACTGAGTGTGGGATTGGCCAAGGAAACGCGCCAATTTTGAATGCTGAGAGCATATGACGACGAAGACGAAGGAGGCTATCGGTATCTCATCTGGTCTGGACTATTACGTGTAGCTTGCAGGCAAGGTGCTTGATTTGTTCCCCGTTGTGAAAACCCTCTTGCTCCTCTCCGACTCACTGTTTACTGATTTCGGGTCGGGCTCCGACCTCTCCGAAGTCAGGACTTTTCTCGTTCGCAATCCGCTGGAGAATGCTGTGAGACGATCAACTCCGCAGGAAGCTTTCATGTTTTAGTGTGTGTATGTGTGTGTGTGTGTGTGTGTGTGTGTGTGTGTGTGTGTGTCTATGTATGTAATTTTGTGTACGTGTACAACTGTTTGATCGTGTGTGCAATTTTGTGCATATGCTGAGCTCGAAGTTTGTGTGTGCAGCTGAAAGTGTGTGTGGGTGGATATGAATGTTTGCAACGGTTACGGTTTCTATGTGTGAATGCGTACATTATTTCGTGTGCGTGTGTGTGCGTAAGTGAGAGTATGTATGCATGTTTTTCGTGTGAATTTGCAAGTGAGTGTGTATTTCTGTGTCATTTAGTGGATGTGTCAGCGTGTTTGTTAAAGAAGTGTGTGCATCTGACAAATATATGCATCAGTAAGGCTGAGGAACTAATGGAGTAAAAAGAGCGGTGTGTTTGTCCTCTTTCCTACTAAATTCTATTTCGATGCAAGTTCTCTGTGCTGATTTAGCATCTGCCTGGATTTCTTTGACTCATTTTGTACTACAGACTCAAAACGTTACACCTACTAGTGATTAACATACGTACATGTGCACATTCGTATAAACCGCTTGCTACCTACCATAATGTCTTCTCACAGAGAGAAAAACTTTAATTGAACTTTCCTCTTGCATATTTACTATTACTGAGTGAGTTCACCGCCCACACAACATATATACACACACCACCCCGTATAAAGTATGCACTTTAGACGGGTAGTAGGGTCTATTGTTGCTGCATGGGACCTGAGCAAACATGATTGTAGATGGAAGCTTCCACATCTCATGTTGTGCTAGATCATCATCATTAGGGGCTGTTCACATATTACGTCATCACTTACACGGAGGGAGGGGGTCAGGGCTGTAATGTTAACGCCTATGGTGACGCTATTGAAAACAGGGAGGGAGGGG
>WJFA01002835.1:0-14561 GCA_009870155.1 Pseudobourletiella spinata | reverse complement strand
GGGAACTCCGTTTTCCACTTGATCCTCCTTAGAGCTACCTTTTCCGGGCTAAATTTTACCCTGCTCAACATTCCCTACATGAGTACGTGTGCAGGGGCATTCTACTGGAGTTGGCCACTGCTGAGATATTCCATGATCCACCCTTATTACCAGCAGACAGGGAAGGAGTATGGGGTTGCGTTCTACATATGGGAGCTAACTGCCGTCATGATGATATCTCGGATCTGCTGGTGTGTGGGGTGAATGACAGTGACGTGTGTATAGGATATGTGAGAGTGGGTTTCCTTACACGAGTACTCTTCTTCCTCTGTGGAACTTTAGGTTAGGTGTGGACGAGTGCATGTGTGAGCGTACGAGTAACATGCTCTGAGGGGAAATGTGCCGAGCCCGGGTTTATGTTATGCACAAGTTGTATACATGGTGTGGAGTGACTGGGGACTGAAAACGACATTACGTGATTGATTTGTGCTCCGCATGGAAGGTTTAACAGCCGGTCTACATTTGCCCTGCCACCAATTCGGAGTCTACAACTACTAGTACAACAACAACATAAGATGCACACAGCTTCTTCATACGCTCCACTCTCTCGCCCTTTCTCACTCAGCCATCTCCACCATGGAAATCTCTTGAGACAAGCTCGATGGTACGTAAAATTTGAGGCGAAAGGAGCCAGCACCACCACCACGTCCTACTCTACAGCCCTACACTCCTCTCATCCAGTCTCCGTGCCTGGCTGGTGGATGCCAGAGAAAAACTCGGCAACCTTCAATAACCGACACTCAGAAACACGTATCCTTCCATCTGCTCAGGCATGTACACACGTTATAACCTACAGAGTGAAAGTAGAACAAAACCTGATGCCTCCACCAGTCAACCAGCCAGCCGTCCAGCGAGCAGAACCACCTCCCATCCTTTCACACTGATGAATTATACAAAGTCATAATCGTAAAAATACAGTCCAGCCCTTGCCCACCCATGTTTCCTACACAACAATTCTCGTTGTCGAAAAAAGGTTAAGCGGTTCATACTCCGCTGCACACAGTGTGGAAACGGTTTTTGGGTGGAAAACAATTTCCCGTGTATACTGCCACCGTCACGGTTAATAGTGTGAGGGTGGGCTCCAGTCGGTCATATTACTATTATTAGTATTGCGAAAGGGCAAACTGTCCACACATGAGGGCATCCGACCTCCTGCAGTACCGGTCGTGACCCCCCGGTAAAACTTTAGAATACAACCCAAAACATTGCCTGTTTCAATATCGGTCATTTTCCTGTGGAATCCATCAAAATAAAAGCCACGAACTATTTCAAAACTTTTATCGCAAGCTGATCACGAAAAGTATGAGTGCAAGACATGAAAATGCTGTCGACAATGAACTAGCGATCCGAATTTAAAGAAGTAGAGCCACAGGAGTATTTAATTTTGTACATGCAAACTAAGCACTTATATGTAATATGACATACTTTCCTGCTGAAAATATTGTTAAGTTGTCGGAAAATGAGATCAATTCTAAATTTTACCAGATGACCTGACTGGTATAACTAGAGTTTTAGAGTGTAATATCCTAAATCAGTCTTTATCAACTGTGGAAGACCCGACGAAAAAATTGGCATGTGATGGTGGGAAGGTCATGAGATGGTCTGTAATGATCCGAAGGATGCCCACAAAATTTAATCGCGTAATGTCCAAAGTCAGTCCGTTTCGAATAGAGCAGGCCGGGTTAAAAAATTGGAAAAAGTTGGTGGAATGGTAATCGGATGACCCAGAATGACCTTACCGATTATGACCAATTTCAATAGCGATGTGTTCAAAACGTGGTCCCTACCGATTAGGGAAGACCCGGTTACAAAATTTCGATCGGTTCATACGTTATCGTGTCTACAAAAAGACGGACGGACAAAACGAAAACAAATGTCAAGAATTCTACAGCAAGTCTGCAATTAGGGCAAAGTTTTGCTAAAATTCTCACTGTTTACGGTAAAAATAATATATCCACCTCAAAATCCGGACCCAACTGAAGAAAGTTTCAGTAGCAACGGAACTTTCTACACTACTTTAAACCACACCGGGTTTTGCTGAATCCAGTAATATAAAGGAGCTTCAAGGTTTCAACTAATAGACTATCACCGCCATTACTGCAATTATTCAAACAAGATGAAAGTAGAGCAAATAGATAGTGAAGTAAGCCAACTTTCACTATGGATTCCTATACCCAGCAAACAAGGCCAAGTACCTATTGAGAGAATTTAGCTGGGTATTTAGAGTAAGCGTCGCGGTAAAGAGAAAGTCATGTATGATACATAATTTTGTATGCATATAAATGCTATTTTCTCCCCAGTGAAAGTAACTGCGTAAATGGTGGGTAATTTTGGCATATTTACGGTCAGGTTAGGAAAAATAATGACCAAAATAACGCTACACATTATCGTTAGGATAAGTGCAATGAGGCTGTAAGTGAAAGCAGTTACATTCTCTGTATCGTCCATATTATTAGCTTCCGCTAACTCATTCATATGCAGTCCCTCCCTTGTCCAGACAGTCCAGACAGAGGCGAAGGGGAAAGTGTTGCTCCCTTTGACAAAGGAAAACATTTCCGAGGAAAGGCATAATAAGCCTATCATATGTCTCTCACTTTCTCTTTCTCTCTCGGATACAGCTTCCCCTTCAGTCACTCACTCAGTCATCTGATGCGGAAGAAAGAACGCGTGAATAAATGTGAAGGAACAGCTAACAAAATGAACAGTCATCCGAGAGGGAATACTCCTTTTCCACTCAAGCTCCGTTGTTACCCAAACCCCATCCCCCTCTCTCCCCTCTGAAGTCAAGCAATCAGGAAATAACAAAAGATGTAGGATGAGCGGAACAAGTTCTCCCTGGTACAAGGATTCTCTTTCTCCGCACCAGTGGACAAGGGGGCTTTGGCAGAAGATGTAATGGGATGGAATGAGGGGAGATTCCCGTGTCTAGAAAGTCCTTCCACATCCGGGTGGGTAATCGGGGAAACCCCTGCTCAACCGTTAAGAAAAAGGTTGTCCTCTCTCTTCACCGATCCATATGGAGTATCTCATGCGGTGTGGGGGTGTTCGACTTGTAATAGGAAGCGAATCCTTGTAACTCTCACATCTGTTAAAACTCCTGAGGCGAGGGAACACAGGGACTAGCGGGGTGAAAGCTTTCTCCATATGATCATTATTATCATTATGTACAAGTAAAATGGGATCCCTAGATACCGAAGGCTGTGCAGGGGAAAGGAGCAGAGGGTACGGAGTTAGCCTTGTGAGTTACAATTCTACTAACCCAGCTCATACCACTGGTTCGGTGGGGATGTCCACATAAGACCGCTGGAGTATAGCTATGAGTCACATTATTGGCTATTAATGTCACCCTGTGGTGATAAGATGAGATCGAAGCGGGTTGTTGGATGCAATAAGAAAGGTGGAGGGAAGGGGACTTTGAACGGCACCCTCCTCAACGAATGCCTTATATTTTTCCACCGCATTCCTCCCACGCTTTGAGGGGTCGGCCCCTTCACTTCAGCTCCTTGTCAAGAGTCTTATAATACTTCGAACTGAGTCCGGGTGTGAGTGAGTCTATGCACCCTGGCCCAGAGTTGACTTCACAGTTTCGATAATCCCGGATGAACGGGAATATACGATGGGGGAGAGTCGACATTCACCTTGGAGTATTATTTCTCTGGAGCAATAATTCCTCCCACATCCCTTCAGAGAAAGAGAGACAGAAACGCCCGGACGTGTGTATACGTACGTGGTCAGTCCTTCGCGACATGCATTCCGGAATCGTATCCATCCACACGCCCGTCCACGTCTTCGGGAGAGTAAGTCTACCTTTATCGCTGGAATGGATCAAGTTTTTCCTCCCGCTCCAATAATACAGGACGACCATCCAATGAAAGGCTTTAACACTATCACATCCTTATCCACTATTGATTTTGCCGACATGGGACGCGTAAATCGATTTCTTTAATCCTCCCGTCCTCCATCTCTCCTTCCCTAACTCACTCACTCACTCAACCTCTCACTCTTTCACTTCGAACTTTTCCTCTCATTTGCACTGTCCCACACTCTCTTTTCTCCCGCCAGCGTCTATGCTCGACACTTCCTGACTTCAAATTTCACTTCCACTTTGATCAGCTAATTTCTCCGCTGGGCAATCAACCGTCCCCGACTCTCGTTATATTGCACTTGTAATGGGTGGAATATGCGGGAAAACGCTAGGAACACTTTTGCTGACAGGTATTTCTCCTTTGCTGTACACCAGGACCTTATTTTATAATATAATACACAGTTTATATTTCCTCTCCCTCAATTATCCCAGGCAGACATACATGGAGAAGGAACCTGTACGACTTTATCCTCACTGTCTTCACTTGAACAATCTTCACCTCTCTCACCACATCCTAAGTCAGGGAATAGAGAGGAGTGAAGTGAGGCCTATGGAAGGTAACCATATGGATGGATAGTATTTGGGATGAAGTGAAAAGTTTGGTTGAGAACCACCAAATGTGCCCAAGTCCCGATGAGAAACTTTCACTTCAGCCTTCATGAGTGAGGGGCGCTTTGAGGAGGAAAACGGAGGGGTGACAATTAAAAGTTTACGGTGAAGGATCATCATTTGTAATAATTATTAATTGTCAAGGTTTTTCCCTCCAAGCCAAGACGAGTGGGTCAGGAACATTCCCTGGAGAGAAAGTTGCGGGGAATAAACTTTACGCAGGAATATTTCCCCTCCACTATTCCCCTTTCCCAAACAATTTTTTAAATTCTTTCTACACAACCTATTTAACGGACTCTTCGGTGGCTTAATAGGCTCTGAGCACGAGAAAGAAAGTGGAAGAAAGTTATTTCCTTCAATGTTTTCCAATGTCCGTACAAGTGCGCGTGTGTGTGTCGAGGGATGAAGATAAAATATATCCACGCATTATTCTTCACGCACACGTTCAGAATAACACACATGCACACAAACACTATTGCTCACAGGCGTACACACATTTTCAAATTTGAATATACGTGATGCATATGTATATATATATACCAAACTTTAACTCAAGTACTAACAAGAACACACAAACGTGAAATTACACACATATACACACTCGCGTACATGCGTGTTCCTAAGTGTACACACCTCGGATTGCGTTAACACACGCACACTGCAGACCTGTCCCACAGCTTCACTTTCCCCACTTTCACTTTTACCGTATCGAAGAAGAGGGCAGCAGGAGGAGGAGGAGGATATGTAGAGTGAGAAATGGAGAGTGTGTATGGAGTGGCAGCTGGAGCCCAACAGTATCTGACTGGCCATAAATTTCCAGGACAGATTACTCTTTAACTTGCCCTTTTCACTATCACAAATAATATATATAAGAGGACGACAGAGCCGAGCGGACATGCACCATTCGTGCAGGGTTCTCAACTTTCAGTACTGGATGAAGCTGAGTGGACAGATCCACGTATATCTCTCTCCCTCTGCTTATAAAACCTTTGTCTAAACGGTATTTGTATGTATTAGGAGAAATTGAGTGTATCAACCGTGACTCAATATTGTTCCCTCAAATGCTCCTCAGCTCATATCCCTTCGGCTCCGATTCCGCTCTTTCTCAATATTGCATTCGCTATTCTCTCCTGTCTTTAGGGAATGCTGACTTCTGCAGGAAAATATCGGCTCCACTACAAGCTCATGCTCATTCCACCTCTGTCTTTCCCACCCGCTAGTCCCTTCTCATAGAAAAACTTACTCTTTCCGTATCTCCACTCAACCAAAATATCTTGCAGCTTCATCTTTTTAAAACTGAACAAATATTTACTTCGGGATGGAAATTTTTCATTGTAGGACAAAGATAACGTATCACTCCTTCATGATGAACTGGAAAAGCCGATTCCATGGGAGGAGGACGGAATGGGACTGAATACAAATATTAGTTTGCCAACTTTTCATTCTGCCCAGGTTTCCCCTTCTGACGGTAACGTTGTGAATTGCCCATGGCTACAACTACTACCACTTTAGATGTCATGTATACTCGATCCATTATCTCTTGCAGCCATGAGTGACCGGGAAATAGCCCATATGGATGAAGAATAGTCCACATTGTAAAAATAAAAGGTGGGCGGGAAACTCCGTATATGCAAAAGGTCATACGTGACTGAACAGACCAGGAATGGACACAAATATATACATAACAAAAAAAGCTCCTAAATTCTTCATTGCTATATTTTTCGTAGTTGTATCGGTTTTGGATAGCAGAAGGAGAGGATACGCAATGGCCCCCACCAAATTATTACCAAATTACGGTGCCATTTTAATTAATATCGATGTCAGAGCCGCTCTTCCACGGTGGAACTGACTTTAAATAACTCTCCAAACATTCCGAGCAACTAACTGAACAGCCACACCGGTTGATTCATAGGCTCTAAAAATCACATCAATTTATAAGAAGGGTTGGGGACTTGTCGTGAAAGAGATAAGGGCAGTATAATCGAGTGGTGTATGCTGGTAACTGAGAGCGGTAAAACGAGTGAGGAAAATCAATGGTTTGTACACCTTAAGACCCAATCCGCTCCAATGAGCATCCACAAACGTAAAAATACAAATAGAAAGCCTCCTCTTAGCCCGCGGGCCCATTTCCGTACTAAACACATGCAGGATGCATGCAACCATAGTGTAACCATAAATGCGCTCCAGAAATGGCTCCACAGAGAAACGCGTATAACTCATGAATGCGCAAGCTGATTCAAGACATTTTTGTTTCAAAAGATAGAGAATTGAATTCTCTAGGAAGAGTTTTGAAATGATTGAGGTATCTTGCGTAGTTTTTTCAAAATTTGAAAAGAAAGTTACTAAATTTTGAAAAGTTTGAAGTTAAACGAATTTCAGTTTGAACTTCGTTTTGAAATTGTGGAAAAACTATTCCACTTTTGAAAAAATCCTGAAAACTTGTCATAGAGAAATTAATTCTCTATCTTTTCAAACAAAAATGACCAGATTCGTTTGACCCTTTGATGATTTACAGCCGAATCGCCGTAGCACCACAAAATAATTCGTATTTCCCGCCAGAATGGACCGAGTGCTGAAGTGCGGTGCGGAATGGTAATAACTCGGTGGGAAAATCATATACTGAGTAGGAGTCGAAAATCGAACACCATGATACAGACACCCTGACGTTTTGGTATGAAATAACTCAGTACACAATAATGAGACTCATAGATCCCCCAGAAGGTATCTAAATTTATTCACCTTCCCGCCAACCCACTACCACCGCATCAGCCACTACATGGGAGACAGAGCCAGGCGACAAGGGTACCTTAAGGCTTTCTCCCTTAGTGAAGCACGGCGGCAGACTGGCAGGGGAATTATTTTGGGGACAAATTAATGCATATCTGCAAATGTATACTAGACATGTATGTAGGACCAGAATTGAAACTTATCAAAGCAGCCATTGATGGAGAACTATACGCTGTAGTATGAAGGATAATAGGTAAGAGTCATTAGAAGGTTTACAATTTAAATCCACTCTCATTTTTTCCGGAAAATTTAAATGCTCACAACTACACATACCCCTACATCTACGGCGTTACCAGAATCAGGAAAGGTGGATACATGAAGGAAAGAGAAAGGATTAAATACGTACGTTCTAACTGAACCCCCATCACGTTCTTATAAGTGAAATATGGTTTAATAATCATCTGATTCATCCAGTAAACTCCATTCACAGCGCCTGAACGAAACGTTGAACAATAAAGGAGGTCCCTCCCCTCTTTAACTACACGGAGCGGAGTGAAGGGACGAGCGGAGGTTCAATTCAAAAGTCATTTATTTCCATATGTGTGATGAATGCGGATTTGAATAATAGTGGGAAAGCCTGATGCAAAGCAGAACCTCGGCCACATAGCGCACGTATACACAAGCATACATATGACCCATGCACACCATGGAGGCGACAGAATGAATACACTTCCAACTTCCCACGAGGCAAACGTACTTGTGCTCTCTGTTCTTCCCTTTGTCCTCCTACGAAGCTTTCTCCACTGAGGGAGAGAGTGCCTTGCAGAGCCCCCTTCGACTGCCATTCACTTGGAGGAAATGGGAAATATTTTCTGACTGAGGTTCCACGCAGTTGAATCACGAGTGGAACTTGATCCTCATTTCCTACAAAATTTGTAAACTCACCAGCACAGCCAATCTTAGTGACGGAACAGCTCAACTGCTTTCTCCACATTTTCACCCAGATTTCACCACATGTTCAAATAAGATTGCAGGAAAATTCCCTGACGGAAGTTACCCACGGAGCTTCGGTCCCACTGAAAATTACTCATCTAACAATATGTGTCATCCCATCCCTGAGAAAACATTGTGATAGCGAGGAAGGATTCGATTCTGAAAGAGGAGCGCCAGCATAAGCTATTACTAAAATTTGAGCGGGTATGGAGAAGGAGATGAACCTTGGAGTATGTTCCAAACAGAGGGGATCAGAATCGCATCCAAGGCCCAAATTCCTCTTCAATGTCACGATAGTGTACAGAGAAAGAGAGACTACCGTATTCAACTCTCAGGATCTTTTTCTGACGCGAATGACCAACGCTGATAGCCAGAGCTGGAAACGCTTGAAAATATTACAATTTACTTTCCCCTTACCATCTGTAGATATTATCTTCACTGCATTTTGTAGTTTTCCGGGTGCTTCAATTAAAAAGCAACACGTTTTTTCCACGCGTCAGCATGATGATAACCTTGTCTAAGACCTGCTTTGCAATCCAGATTTCACCAAAATCTCATGTCTCATTGTTACTATCAGTAAATATCTCCACTTCGATATTCGCACAGGAATTTTCATGACCGCAACTATCTCATCTTCGCAAACATAATGCCGCCGCGCTGCCCGTGTAGCTCTACAAAAAATGTCCTCGACATATAAATCATGGATGGTGGGAAGGGAAGTCAGGTTGGGAAATATGAAGCTCAGATACAGAAAGTGACTTTTTCGGAGAAATAAAGGCATTTCACACACGCAAAAGGGACATCCAACATTTTTTCCCTGACAGAATTTCAAAGGCAATCACCTCCTCGCTTAGTCCTGTGTTGTACATATCTCCGCCTCAACGGGACCCTTGCCCTTCCACTTGTACGTACGTATCCCCGGCACCACTTATACTTCGGACCTGCTCTATATAAGTACTACGACCGCGCTATTCCATGCTCCGCCGCTAAAAGCTCTCCCTCATCCATCCACCTCCCCCGATAATGACGCTCATGATGATGAGGATGGTGGTGACGACGACGGCGACGATTGTGACGGGGGAAATGTGTATGAAAAGTGGACGTGAAGGATCAAGCTACAAATCACAATGGATTGCCCGCCGGCCCACATAAGCTATCAGGAGTGTGGTCATAGTCTTTGAAATGCAAGAATGTACTTATAACTGCATATGTATCCTTACATGTATAAATACATCATACGTACATACATCCTCCAAATGGACCTGCCATATAATACCCCATTTCTATGGAGTCCTGGTCAGTGGACCATGTATTTTTTCATTTCCTCTCTCCCCAAACCTGCCGCTGCCCCATCTCCTCACTACTTTGTGTAGTTAGTGGAATGTATACGTGCATTGTGCGGGTAGTGGTGTCCACCTTGGCTATTGGTACGACAACACGGATGAGGATGAAAGCTAAAACTTTTCTACTCATACGAGCACACTCACACACTAGTATATGCATCTACGCACAATACAGAAAGTCATACTATTTCTGATTGTATTTCTATGTAGTACGCGTGCCTACAGTCGTACATAACGTGACTTCATATGAGGACGGACGGTGAAAGGCTCTTTGTGGGCTAGGGGTTCGTGGCTGGAATACCGCGGCCACAGCAGTCCTCATCAGAAACTACAGGAGACGGAGGCACAAAGCCCTTCCCCTTCATTGTACACTTGTATTCATCACTTCAAACGTCAACACATGGGGGCCAGCTTGGGAATCTTCTCAAGTACCCAACTTTCACTGTCCTTTCACTCGTCGTCATCATCATCATCATCGTAGTCTACGTCCTCGTCGTGATCATCAACATGAACGGCCATGGGCAAAGGGTCTCTTTGAAAGGATGGCTTGTCTCTCGTGTGTAGGGAAGCGTCAAAAGTACCTAAATACATATGCGCGTAGACGGCGGTATATTAGATTTATACATGCACATACATATGTAGCTTCCTTGAAAAAACCTCTATTTTCCTCCCATTATTCCCCTCCTGTGTGAAACTTCCCCGCCACCGGGGATTGCAACTCTGTTGGGAGTTGGCCGACATGACTAGTGTGGCGGAGTACACAGAGCGGCCTGAGAACAAGGGAGCTTCCTTCCGCAGGTACTAAGGCTGTGGAGTGGGATAGGGCGGAAGCGGAAGTTCATGTACGGATCGGCCGCTTCGTAGGAAATGTGTGGTGAGTAAGCGTGGCAACTGACCTCACAGGAGGAACATTAATTTTTAGCTTAAGCTTTTCCACTACTCCTACGGATTCTTGCTAAGAGGGAAAGTCAGTACATGGGCTTATTCGGATGTGGTCATTATTCATGTCTCAGAGCGGTGCGGATAATGGGGTTGACGGGGGCTTTTAGGAGATTTCTTCTAAGCATCTTCCTAACAGGACCCTCAAACGATCACTCTCAAGCTCGAGTTAAACGGAAGAAGCAAAGAGTATTCACAAGGTGGAGCGAATGTTAACTTAAGGCACACTAAATAGCAACAAAGGTCCGGGTGGGCTGCCGGATCTGAACCAATAAAGATCCTGAGCTATGGCTTGGTGAAATTTACCCGGCAAAATTTCTACGGCATCAATGGCGTGATCGGATATAAACACGAGCTCGCGTGATTGAACATAACTCAAAGCTCAGCAGCATAATAATGTCCACTTAAAGTTTACCCGCACGGTTCTTGCCCGCTGATTAAGGAGTTTGCGTTGAAAAGCACTAATAGAGCTTTTGGAACTTATGCAACTTATAAAATCGGTTATAAGTATGGCGTAATAAGTTTGCCTGCATAAGCTCGTGAGTTTACGTTCATTGCTTCTTTAATTATAGTCAACTGGGACTAGATCAATAGAAGTTAGAAGTAAAACAATTGTGAACATAAATATTTGATGTATAAAACACGTTAGAAGTATGAAACATATAATAGTTTAGAAATTAGAAAACCGAACGCATTTACCCCTGTTGAAACACTCAGAAAATGAGTAAGTTATGACATAATCAGTTAACACATATAACGCTGGTTAACTTTAGAAAAAAATATATTCAGGTGATTGTGGAACATTTTATTACGCATCTCTGACACCTCACAACAACAATGCACTTCATAAATCACGAATTAAAAGTAATTAATCTAAGTATAACAATAATAAAATTTTCACTTGTTCTACGACAGTGAAGAATGAGAATAGCAACCAAATTCACACAAAACAGAAGTCTTACACACCGTCAGACTGATTTATGCAAAAATAATGAACAATTCACTAAAATGCATTTCTTCTGTTTTAAAAGTTGGGCTTATAAGTAATGCCGAGCTGCATATGAAACTTATAGTGCCGGTCTATAAGTTTCATAAGTAATGTAAGTGACGTCATGAGGGCATGCTCTCTTCAAGTGACATTACTCAACAGCCATGTCTGGCATAAGTTTCATAAGTTTTATAAATGGCTTTCTAAGAAAACTGCCAGATTAACGATAGGCTGACCAAAACCATTGGATGAAGAAGGAAAGCAACTAAAGAAAACACTGCATTTCTTTAACTTACATGCAATGGTGATTTCACATTGTGAAATTATGAAGTGTGATTGGAAATGGGATATGGATTGGTAGTTGGAAACAAACCAACATCCTATGCCCGACTTTGTATATTTACGCTTTGAAATCCTCAGATATGATTTAAATGGTGTGATAGCAGTGCAAAAGCATGCCGGGGCAAAAGAAACTGTACATTCTCTCCTACCTTCTCCAGCCATATATCTTCCTCTGTCCAACTAATCAATCACCTACTAGTTTGAGCAATCAAACTATTATATTCCCCTCAACCTATCATTGGAAAATATGAGATACTATGCCCAATACAGAAAATAATAGGACTCTATGCTGAGTTCATTACAGGGGCGAGTAAGAAACACATTCATTTCAAAAGAAAATATCGACGTAGGTAGTATAGCAGAGGACAGCAGTACATCCGGGAAACGGGGTCTTTCCCAATGAGAAATGTTTTAAACCGTCTGCTGAGGTTGGGAATGAGAGAGAGCTGACAAAAGTTTTCCGAGAGTAAACTTCCCAATGATTTATGACGAGATCAAAATTTCCCTGCCAATTCCAGAACGGAATCATTCCTGGGTCTAACAGTAGATGCATGGATGTAGAGCGTGGTGCACGAGTAGACTTATAGCTAGTTTACGCTATCAAGTGTGACTACTACGTGAGCGGCGTTTATGTTCCTGCGTGCATGTGTGTATATATGAGTGTGGCCATGTAATAACCACGTATAAGTCTTGATGATGATCACTTTCACTCCCTCCTCAATCTCAGAAGCCCAAGGTTCCTCCCGCAGAGAAGTTCCCTTTCATTTTCCAAGCTCATGGTCTATTCGGACGGGTTTGGTGTGGAAGGGGAGAAATCAGGGAAAGTTATCAAATGATCCAATGAACACTTCTACTACTCCTTCTTCTTCTCCTCCTCTGTTAAAGGATGACGGGTGAAAACCTCTTCGACTTTTCCCTTTCCCCATGCATTTTCCTCAACGTTTGCACTCCCCTATCCCAATTTCTCCTCATTTCACACTTTCACCCGCCCCCAACGCAGCCGTCGAATGAGATGAAGGACGGAATGTTGAGGGACTTCTTCATCCTCGTCCTCACATCAAATCAATTTGGACGCGAAATCAATTTCTCAATTCACGCTCATCATCATTTACACATGATGATGAAACGCGAGAGGGGTCGGGGGCAAATTTACACACATTTATATACAGGCATTCCCACCCCTCCTCCACCCTCCTCATTTTTGCTCCGCTTTACCAGCAGGCGCAGCAGTGTTGAAAGACTGTGATCCCAAACATGATAGTACTCATTGAGATATTGACATTCCAACTGTCTATACTTTCCTCACTCTCGCCGAATTTCACAGGAAAATTAGGGCCAACTTCGAAAGACGGAAAGGTAATGAGTCCTACGTATAGAAGTTCTCGATAAAATAAACATGCTAATTTCACGGCTGCGTAAAGACATACTCGCAATATGAAGCGGAATTGACTGAAAGGGTATAGCTTCTCTAACTTTCACCAAATCCATGTCCAGCACTGCCTCTGTAGATTAACAGCAGAAGTCTCCGTTGAAGGAAGGACGCAGTAGCTTAAATTGGAGGGCTCAGGAGGCCGCAGAAGTGAGCGCGGACATTCACCGAGTAAAAGCTTGTGAAAGTAAAGGAATTGCCAGGGTCGATCCTTTTCCAGAGAGCCAAAGTATTGTGTCTAATAAGCAAGTGTATTGCTGGGTTGGATGGATAGAATTTGGTGCGGGATCCAAATGGGTGGTTGAGGATGAGAAAAATTCGAGGCGAGGCTGGAAAACATCCCTTGATTAAAGGGGTCTAATTTGTTAAATTACGTCCGAGCCATTAGCTCCATTCATCTGGATCTCCTGCTAAGGGGGTCTATTTCAATTAAGCTCGGAAATCCCATCTGTCAGCGGGAGTAATGAGGAGGGGGCAGGGCTTTTAAAAATTGATGTGGATCCCCTCTACTGAACCTGGTCTTCTCGTTATCTGGGAAGAATTTGAATTTTCACTTCCTACCTTCTCCTTCATTCCAATTACAATCAGATCCCTCAGGAATTAGATACATCGTTTGATTATGAGGCAGGAACAACAAAGTAAGTGTTGATCGAGGGAGATTCCATTCATAAATTTGGTCAGTCAGAGTTCCCCCTTACATTGGAGGATTTTTTAAAATTTTCTCCCGTTTGGATGCATTTTAAATCTTTTATTCAACGTATAAGGTACTACAGCAGCTTTTTCGCTCCGAAGGGTAACAAGTACGTCTCTGTCCCCTCCTGATGTGATACCAAATTCGTGACATGAACATCTATACGGGGATTCCTCGAAGCTCGGTTTGACTCCCATTCCCAGAATTTTACTCTCTTCACAAGTTTCACCATTATTGGATCCCCCATGACGACGAAGCTGTATACGTCGTCATCTGTAAACTAATAGCAAAAATCGATTCCGAGTAGGCTTTAGTAGTAGTAGCAATACTACTAGTTGTGGAACAGTGCGTGTACACCACCCAGTGAAGTCAGTGTATTTGAGCAGTTTAAGTTTTCAGGATTGTTCCAGGAATTATACAGGGTGTCCCAAAATAATGTATTCGATTTGTTTCGGGAATAAAATCCAAAATAGTCAAGCGAGGACTATAAACTATGGCTCAAATTAAAGCTGAATCTTTGGGATTATATCTCTTTAAATATCGCCGGAATCACCAGGCTCGTTTAAAAATAGGAACCGGAAAAGGATTTTTGATGG
>WJFA01002834.1:0-14567 GCA_009870155.1 Pseudobourletiella spinata | reverse complement strand
CTTGCCGTTTTAATAAGGTGGTACTACACAAGGTCTCAATCTCACTCCATTACAAAAGTGCGCTTGTTCGGCCACGGCCCGCTCAAGAGAAGAAAAAAATCTTTAAAAAATTGACGCAATAATTTCGTCCCAGCCCCCTCCTATTTATTTTCCCCTCTTCTTCCTCCTCCGGACCTGTTTGCTCAACCCCAGAATTTTTTCCCCGACAATCCCTTCCGGCCATTCAGAATTGAAGTTGAAGGAGGAAAATCAAGCTATTAACATGATTACATACGGAGACGTATGTTCATTATTTAGCCACACATACGCATACGATAAATAATAATACACCATATGCATACATGAGCCCAAGCTTATTAGGAGGTACAGAAATCCTCTCCCCGACCGGGAGCTCCTCAATGTGTGTGCGTTTGCCTGTGTGTTTTACTTTGAGTGCGTGTTTGTGTGTGTGTGTCTGTGTGTGTGTTTTGGAGTGTGAGCGCGTCCGTGTGCTTTAGTCGTGTGTGAGTGCAAAAAATACGAGGACAGCTCGTACAAAGTGGAACAGAAGAGGATAACATTATAAGGCTGCTGAGGGAGGAGGGCCGTCATTTGCAAACAGGAAACGGTCGTAGTGGCAACCCCACACATCAAAGGGTCCCTCTGCTCCTCCAGCTTTCTGCAGTGCACACACACACACACACACATGCTCACCGCTCTAACCTCCCCACCACTCACATACACATCCACAATCCTCTTCCATCCAATCATGCAAACAAGCCCTTATGGAAAACGATATGATGAGATAATTGCTCTTCCCATAACAACCAACTGATCACATAACTTCCATATTACAGCAGTATACAGAGAGAGCGAGAGAGAGAGACAGCGACAGAGAATCTCGGCGGATTGGTCCATTGAATAAACTCATCTCCGGAACAACTCTCGGTGAGCCAGACAAGTGCAGGTCTAAACACATAATGATGATGATAATAATAATAATAATAAAATACGTACAGTCCCCATCTACATGGATACCCTCCTCCTCCTCCTCCTCCAGAGCCAGAGCCATGAGTGAGCAATTGGTAACCACTGAACCACATATACAAATAAAAATCTCAATACTTTCTCCACCTGCTCCTACTCCTCCTCTTCCTTTACACATTAACGTTTACTACTACGACAGTACTGGACGCATAGCAAGCAACCGAGTCCATCAGAACCCCAGCTAAAAGTCTTCTCCATTACCAAAAATGTATTCACAGGCTTGAGGAAATCTCCAAATTTTTAACGTAGGAACAAAAAAAGTTTCATTTTGACAACAAAAAGTGGAGATACGTTACCAGTTACCAGGCAGTAATGGTAATAGTAGTAGTAGTTGCAGAAGTATTAGTTCTAGCTCACAGCGGTGGGTAGCCGGCCGGTTGGCTGGCGCAAGGGAAAGCAAACTGGAAGAAATAATAGTGGTGGAAAACATCCCGGCTCCTCACCACGCTCCGGCTTCTCGTACCAGGATGATGTTTTTCTGCAAATATTGACTCTCATCCTATCCTGTACCCTCTCCCCCCTCCCGCCTCCGCCCTCTCTATCTCTCTTCCTCTCTCGCGCGCCCATACTCTACCACCTCAACCACTCACTACATTTACTATTACTACTGCTATTACAACTACCCCCAATACAATGCTGCTGCTGCCGCCATAACCACCACTACCACCACCACCACCACCAGTACCTCTTCCCCATCTACCTCTTATACCCGAACAATCCGACTTCATCAAAGAAAGACTCTTACGCTAATTACAATCCAACACACACTTGTCCAAAAATACATAATGCCTCGATTCGCTTTTTCCCAACAGTAAATATAATCAGATTAATTGAGACCACGTCCTCCAATTAATATCATCTCTCTACATCTCTCTCTCTCTCTCTCTCTCTCTGTCTCTGAGCTCCAATAAATTAAGCTATTCTTCCATAACCCTTCCTCAATTCATCATCAACTAACTCCGACTATAGAACTGCACCACGATGACGACGAAAACGACCCTTACAGTATATACGGCACTTTAAACTGGGGATTGGACCCGCTACTCATGTACCCTCTTCGGGCCCCCGACCTCCCTTCCCCGAGCAAGCAACAACACACCAGTGCACTGGCTCATTCATGTAATATCCATATTTTCCATACGGTCGCCCCCACTCCCCTCTCAAGTAACTCAAAATCCGCACACCACGCTCCTCCTCATCATCGTCATAATTATATTTGCTAGAGCACAAATCAAATCTTAGGCTAGGCAACCGATGCATCCACATCCACGCGCCTAGGCAGACAGGACCTCCCGCCCGCCATCACACCTGATGAAGATGATCCCATCACCACCAACAGTTATCTATTATTGAGACTCAATATACTATCGGAAGAGCGGACAGACACGGCGAGCCGAGCAGAGGATGTATAATACCGAAAGAAGGGATTTCGTAAATGACCCTTAAACTTGATTCACTCCGCCCCCTCCCGCCCAGTCGTCCATCCACATCCCCACCTCCGAACGGAACAGGACTCGCTGAGGAAACTATATATATGAGTGGAACTGGAATGATGATTTTGCTTCCTCCAACGAGTCCAACAACTTTCCCCGCCCTGTGCTCATCCTGATAGGGGTTCAAAATTTTTGAAGCCTTCTCATCTTAGTACTCCTTTGAGAGACATTCTTCACCCATCCGCCCAACCACCACTCCAGCCGTCACTCACTCACGGCACCCAAATCATTTTCCTCCTCCGGATCCCATCCCCAATCATCGTCCTCAGCCAGGATGGAAATGACGAGACTAATAAGGAGAATCAGAATAAGAAGACGAAGGAGATGAGGGATCCGGATCCGGACAATAAACAGTGATTTGGGCTCGTTTAAATATAGAAACTTTATCTACCTCTCGCTCTCTCCATCTCTCTCTCTCTCTCTGGCTCCGCATTCCAGTTCAAAAAGCATTTATATGAGAATTCCCACTACTCATAGTCCAACAGCGTTTACACGTCCCTTATGATGAGGTACATGGTGGGAGCGTGTGCGAGCGAGCGTATATGTGTGGCGTCTGTGCCCGCCTCCATGTGTGCGTGCCTGTGTATATGTGTGCCTCCGTGCCCGCCTCCATGTGTGTGTGTGTGTATCCACGGCATGGGGAGCCAGTAGCAATAGTTAGGCCAAAGTACCACCACTGGGAGGAGAGAGTACATATAAAGCGAGCTGAGGAAAGCAAACAATACGGAGTCATTCCAAGGGAATTCCCATAGGATTCCCCCGCGTGAGCATATACAGAGGGTGAATACCACGTAGATGATGATCATCATCATCGTCATCATCATCATGATCATGGTCTCACAGTCAGAGGAGTAGACAGATTCATATATTTCCTCCATCACACACACACACATATATATATATATATATATATTTCTACATTTATTTATATTCCCCTAAAAAGATATCTTCCAACCAACCACCAACCCCTCCGCCGCCACCAACCACCACCACAATTCCCGTCCTTCATTCTTCAGTCAGTCGTCGTCGCATCAAATCCACGGCTGTCAACTCTAACTGGAATCATCTGCGAGAGGAATTGGGTTCCATGTGTTTGTGTGTGTGTATGTGTGCGTGTATGTGTGTGGAGTGAACCTGGCCAGCCTATACCTATATATTATACAACCAACCGTACAGAGTGGTAGCATAGTACCGTGCAGCAGTGAGTCCGGAGCGGCGTCGACTGGAGTGCCCTGGTTGGAAGCCCCCGTCAAGTAGTCGTTCCTGTCTCCCAGTCCTATGACTAGTATTACCCCTGCCTCTGGGCCATCACCACTACCACCACCACCACTCTTACTTCTACTGTCACTTCTACAGGGACTCACACACACACACACACACGCATTTATATATGTATACATATAAATATATCGGCATAAAGTCCAGCTCCAGGTGCCAACTCGGACTCATTCCACCGTCGTCATCCGTTCCTCCAGTTGTAGAGGGAGAGACAGCAAGTGCAGCGGGACGGGAGTGAGTCGGTTTTAATTCAGTCATCGCCTCATTTTCCCATCCACACCACACGCAATCACAACTTCTTCCTCCTCCACACAACTGCTGTGTGGAACGCCGGCGAGTCAGGCAGGGGTAACTTACAATTTACTCCCCCCCCTCACCCCCAAACACATATACAAACAGGCACAAATACACACACATACACACACACACACACACACAGCACAATTTCCTCAGCCGGATGGGCAGGAGGAGGATTCTCCCCACTTCACTTGTCGCCGTCGTCATCATTGTCGCCGGTGTTCCTCCGCCTGTACTTCCCTAAACTTGAGGACACATCCTGTCAATTACTAAGTGGCCCTTTTAGTCATCCTAATCATCCCCTTCCTCTACCCCAGTTTCCCCTTATGACATCCAAAGTGCTCCGTTAACTCAATTCGGAGGGCGGGAGGGCACGTGCTCCTGTGCTGCCCAGTTCATCATCATCTCAACCACATATATATATATATTAATGATACTAAACTACAACTACTATTGGTGATAGTGAGATAGATGGCAGAGTGACGTGGATTACTTGCACACACATATGGCGGAAGTGGCACTACTTTAACACTGGAACATGGAGCGTTCCTAGTTGGGAATTGTGTTGTTGTTTGAATCTCTCCATCCCCCCCTATCTCAAGTCCCTCCCAGCTTTTGCCGCCCCAACGCAGCTCATCTCATCAACAACCGCTCTCTAAAACTTGGATGGGAATCCCTGTTAACCTCTACCATCCCTGCGGAAGGCCCACTGGATCTCCATCCGAGAGGGACGACTCATCATCACAACAGACGACAGAGAAAAGAAGAAGAAGAAAAAGAATAATATTTTAGTGAGTAAAAGGGAGGAGGATCACCCAGGAGTTGTATCCATCATCAATGAATCCCGAGTCCGCCATAGACTTATCCATGAAACATCCTCGAACTCTGACAAATCCAACAGGCCAGGGCGGAGAGTTTGATGGGGGGACGATGGCGGAGGATGCACCTATCCTCCGGCCAATACCCCGACCGCCGTGGTCCATCATCTGGTACCAGAACCTCTGGCCAACGGCATTCCGAGAGTCCACCAACAGCAACACCACTAGCAGCAGCAGCAGCAGCAGCAACAACAACAACAATTACAACAGGGCCTCCAATACTCCTCAAAATTTATCCCCAGGGATCCCTCTCAATAATGGCTGTCATGACAACAGCCACGTTTTCCGTCGTTACACATCATCCGCCCGCAGTGGCGGTGAGGTGGGCCTCCCCACCCCACTCACCCTTACACCCATTCCCTCGTTCAGTGAGACGACGACGACCCTGTTTCTGAGGGCGGAGAGTGGGCCGCCCAGTATGGGATTTCATCCTATACCCACTCATACTACTGCTGGTGCCCCACCACCAGCAGCAGCAGCAGCAGCAGCAGCACTACCACTACCTTGGACCAAATTCCAAGTTCATGGTGGAACCTCTTTTAAATTCATTGACCCTCCTGCCTCAAATCAACGACAACTACAACATCACCAAGAACTACAACGGCATGAGGAGGAAAACGAGACTGACGATAGAATTCAAAGGAGTCGGGCTCCAAAGTTCCGCCACCAAGAAAGGTAGGTAACATTGAAAAAACACTTCCAAAAACAAACGAACGGCAAGAACAAACCTTGGAGTTCTATGTCAATCAACCAAGTCTGTCCGTCCATTCTTCATGAATGAGAGAGTATTATTGTGATTTAGTGAGTGTACTAGTAGCGGTAGTAGTAGTAGTAGTAGTAGTAGTAAAATACAAATTTCAAAAAATTACTCTACGACCACTTGACATCACATATCTATATGTACATATACAGGTGCATACATGATATACACATTTATGTACACAATAAATATAAATAAATGAGTCAACTACACTCATAGCACAGGAGTACCTCAATGCATGAATACCTCTTTGTTGCTATTGAACAGCATATCAGACTCAGAGACGCTCAGCTGCGGCGAGGAGGGTGCGGGAGGGACTCCGGAAGGTGCTCACAACAGATCGCAGAGTGGAATGACAGTGGGATCCTCTCTTGGGGTGGATGGATCCGGTGGTGGTAGCGGCGGAGTGAAAATCAGAACGGCTCCCACCTCCCCCTCCAGCAGCAGTACGACGAACACTGCGACGGGAGCGAGTGCCATCGTCGACGTGGCTTGCTGCGACGGACCCGTTCGCTTCGAACGAATTTCCAATCCTAATTTTGCACTCACGGTGGAACATCCCAACCCACCTCCGCCGCCGCCGCCGCCGCCCGCACTACCTAGCAGTCCCGTAACAGTAGTAGCAAAGAGTCATCCGGACCCAAGAGCTCATGATGGAGTGACCAGTTATAGTTGCCCGACTAGCACAAACACCACGATCAGCAGCACCAGCAGCAGCCACGACACCGGGACAGTCTCCACTCTGGCGACTGGAGTGACGACGAGCGGGAGCCGTCTCATGATGACTGAGCCGAGCAGTCGAGCCGCCGCCGCCGCCGCTGCCCCGGCAACCAAGACCTACTTGTGCATCTATTGCAATCAGAGCTTCAAGAGCCTCTTCTGCTACCAGAAGCACAAGAAGCGTCACCTCAACCCTGTCTCCGTGGATATCACCGGGATCAACGTGAACGTCCCGACGAATGTGTACGGGCCTGAGAATCA
Organism: Pseudobourletiella spinata; assembly: GCA_009870155.1. Taxonomy (NCBI): domain Eukaryota; kingdom Metazoa; phylum Arthropoda; class Collembola; order Symphypleona; family Bourletiellidae; genus Pseudobourletiella; species Pseudobourletiella spinata. Next base: position 7,854 of record WJFA01002834.1, on the reverse strand, counting down.
TGTCCGGACCAAGGATCTCAACGTTCAATTCTTCCCTTGTAAAAAATGTGGTTGTAAATTCCCCAGCTACTACTTTGTTCATAAGCATAAGAAAACTTGTCACTCCTAAAGGGGGGAGGGGGTAAACGAACATTCCCCATACAATAAAGTGTTGATGACAGTAACTGTAACTTGCTTGTCACCTTCCGTCGGTCTGTACATCATTGGGTACTACACACCAAACCCGGCTTCAACGTATTATTGTTGTTATTATTATTACTATTGTTATTATTATTATTATTATTATAATATTATGCAGCAATATATTCTGGTCCCACAAAACTTGACGTGATGGTACTGGCGATATAGTGATACGGCAAAATAATGCTTGATTCCTTGAACTAACGAACTAAGATCCCTCTACTACAGTACTACTACGCACCAGCACCGCGTTAGCAGAGGAGACTGAGAAACTGACCAAGAACGAGCTTGGGAATGACACTGCCCCTGTGAGAGCTAGAAATTTATATTTTCCATCCAGTTCTCATTTGCCTGCAGCAAGCAAACACATTGACCACATCATGATGTTGATGGTGTGTAGGGATTATGCCAAGTGGATGAAGCTAACTCGTTACGGACAACACACACACACACACATACACACACACAACATGACCCATTATCTATCTCCTCTGTCCGGCAGGTACGTGGAGGCACGTAGGTTTATCAATTCCATAAAAATTAAAACAAGTCTTCCAGGTGAACATGTACATTGATTTCCGGCTTGCCATAATCCCCACGTCCTAGGCAACGACTTACTCACTACAAGTTACACAAGTGGACAATGAGGAAAACTTGGGTGGATGGAAACTCCTCGATGAGCTCCTCTCATTCGCCCAAAGTAACTCATGTTGCTTGAGAGTCCATCACTTCAATACAGCCTATAACGTGGAGCCTAACACAAATGTTCAAATGCGTGTGAGAAAACATGATGAAACATGTCTGCAAGGGAGGGAGAGAGAGAGTGAGAGAGAGAGATCTTTGGTAGCGACATTCGCCATGATGTGGCGTACTGCCTGTTCAACTATAGCGTCTATACATGGAAGAAGCGCTACAGAGATTCCTCCCTTCGCCTTAATTGTTAATTTATCTCTAATCTACATGATTTCTCTCTCCCTCTGTCTCTCTCTCTCTCTCTCTCTCTCTCTCTCTACCTCTTCAAGTTTCCTCATGCCTTTAGGTCATGGATCTCCTCACTGCTAGTATCATTCTATTCAGAATAATTCTTTTTGAGAACAAGATTATATATAGTAACGAAGCGACAATGTCACATGACACAGTCAAAGGATTGCATCACTACACACTGATGACAATGTGGACAGAATAAACCCAGAAGTTTTTGCCTCTTCTCAATCCTCCGCTCCATTTCTCAATAAACAATAATAATAATAATAATATTACGGTGGAAAAGGGGAAGCATCATCGATATCATTAGGTAAATATCTATTGATTTCTCTCATGAAACATCTCGCAGGAGTGTCAACATAGTCGAGCTCCACTGGGATTCCATTAATGGTAGCACTATAAGTCCAGTCATAATTCCGACCATCTACGTCCGCACGCTATCTCACTCTTATCTCTACCAAGAAAATATTTCTACTTTCTCTTAGGTCCTTCAGACAAGATATATTTGGGTAACGCTGAGGTATTCAATAAACTTAACTTTGTAAATTAGTAATAATAATAACTCGGTTCCTAGCCGCTACCACAATCTCTAAAGTGACTAAAATCCACGTGCCGTCACAGCTCCTACTTCAAAAATCCCGCATTCGACATAACAGCTCTTCACCAACGTGCTCATTGTTTGAACGCTCGGAGCAAAATTTCATAAAAATAATTCCAGGGAGGAGAAGGTGTTAGAATTTAGCAACGGATAACACAAAAAATGCCGCCGCGGCGCACTCTATTCCCCGGGCAGTGGAGTTGTGATGATAATTGTGACGAAGGAGCAGATTTGAATGAGGACATACCATTTAGCTCCATGTTCTCTTCATCCGAAGTATCCATTTCATTTATAAGATTCTCCTTGGTGTCCTCTTTCCGCTTCTTCTTTGGCTGACCAGGGTAATCACTAATAAAAAAGACAAAACCAACACAGAAAATGAGAGGTCAATAATACTGAGCAAGTGGGAATCTGAGATATGTATTTAGTAGAATATATAACTAACGAAGAGGGAAAACTGGAGGATATTTCTTGTGGTTCGTACCTAATCGGAGGTTGAGAAACCGGAGGAGGTATACTCGTATCCATCATTCCTGAATCGTCGACAGTAGCACCAGTGAAGTTTGAACTTTCAGCAACATCAGGATTGTTGGGTTCGGAATTGAGTAAATTAGAAGGAGCGGTGACGACGGGGGCACTACCACCACCAGTAGCTTGTTGATCCGTCTTCTGCTCCTTCTGCTGCCTCGTCGTCACACCATTCGGCTCATTCTTCACAACGCCTATGCCGACGGTCTGAGCCGCGTTGGAGGCCGCGGAGCTATTTTGCTGACTCCGCGTATTTCTCGTCCTCGCACGGTTCTTTCGAAGAAGTTGCCTATAATTCTGAGCCTTCTTGCTCAAGTAGTAGTACTGGACACAGTCGGCCACGTTCTTCCTCTCCAGGTACGATTTAATGATTCCGAAATTTTTCGGATGTTGTAAATATTTCTCCTTAAATATCTCTTTCTCTTGCTCAGTCCACAAATTTAAAACCTGCCTATCCTTGTACTCCTGCAGCGGGTCCTCCATGATGCCGTTCCTATTGTTACACCGGCGTTTCCGAGCCCTTTCGTCCAGCAGGATGGGAGGGATCACAGCGTAGCTCCTCATCTTCTTGTCCTCGAGCTCCTGCTCGTGAAGGCCATCCATAATCTCCTCGAGGTCGGCGTCGGACTTGATGCGGGACCCGACCCGGGAGAACCGCTCCTTGTCCTCCCTCTGCTTCCGGAGTTCCGGGAAGACCTTTTCGAAGATCTCCCGGTTCTTCGCCTCCTTCCCCCGCTTTTTCGAGTTGTTCTCCATTTTCTCGAGGCGTTTGGCCCACTCGGACGACAACTTGGCATACGTCGTCGTCAGATATGACTCCCTCTTCTCCTTCTCTTTCAAGCGGGCCTTGAAGTATTCCAACAATTTAGACTTGAATGAGGCATACTTCAGCTTGTTCTCATGGTACTGCGGAGTATCCGACGGTTGGTTGTACAGCGGGAGATCAATTTTGGGACCCAACTTGTCCAGCTGTTGGTGAGCTTCCAGGGCCTTCTTCCGATTATCCGTATAAATGCATTGGGGGAGGGACCGGATGAACGAGTCGGATGCATTGTTGTTCTCCTCCGAATCCTTCTGAGGCTGCGTCGCCGCCTGCTCCAACTCCACCTTCTTCTTCTTTAACTTTGCTATCTGACTCTCCGTTTTGGCGATCTCTCGATCCACCCGGGCAATTTGTTGTAACAATTCTTCTTTCGTTGATCGGAGCGGTGATTCATCCCTTAATGATTCGGACGGCAACGTTGGGCTGATGGCCTCGACTTGGGGATTGTACGCCGGACCCTATTGTTGTTCAAGAAAAAAACAACATCCAAAACACTCACATTAATTCATTCTTTTCAAAATTATATGTATATATATATATATATATATATGTATGTATAAAATACTTAATGGGACGAGCTCAAAACAAAGAGAGACGGCAGAGTCGAGACAACAATGCCTAACATTTTCAGACTTACACTTCGAGCCCGGTCGGTGTCTATGAGCAGCGGAGTGTGTAGATCAGGCTTGGGGGTCCCCAGGCGCAGCTTCTTACAGGGTGGACTCTCACTTATCGGTACCATCTTGGCCATACCACTATCACCCCCATAAGGTGGCCCCGGTTGCTGGGTTGGACGGTCTGGTCTGGGAGTGAGTGGTGTGGCGACTTGTGGCATGATGTACTCCGCCGAGGGCTGAGGGGGATGGAGCAGGGACATCCTCTGCTGACGACTTGGCCCTGCCCCCCGCTCCTCCGCACTTCGAAATGCTGAGGCGGGTGTTGATATCGCCGTGGCGGGAGGGGCAGGTTGGTAGGCTACGAAGCGCCCCGGGTCACCTCGGGCATATATCGTTGGTGGTCCCACCGCATTTGGCGGATTATTTAGTGATGGTGGTGCCTGACCCTTGAACGATGGATTTCCATCCATTCTGAAAAAAAAAATTACATCCCCATTAGTCAATCATTCCTCTCACTACATCCAATAACATTTCAAAAACCACAATTCATCATCATCAACATCATCACATTCATTCCCCAAAATTTTCTAGTGTTACACACTACTATAGAAAACTAGAATCGCAAACTCCAGGATCCCCAACAACAATACAACAACAGTTCCGTAGCCCCACAATGTTTCGCCGTCATATGACAAGCCAAAAATGTGCCTAACAAACTCGAGGCTACTCAAACTTTCCCGTGTAAATTATAAATAGTGCTAAAAAGATGGGAAAATACTGGAAAATTCAAATAAAATGAAGTGAAAAACCCTGCACAATTCGTACCCGTGCCCCTTAAACTTTACCATTCGCATATGTATCCCACCTAAGGAACAGCCCACACACGAACTGAGGCCTTCGCTCTTGTTGATATTCCCGTCATACGTATGTAATATAACTGTACTAAACCACACAGCAGCACGCTATAACGTCGTCCTGTCCTCACTCAACACTCGTCAAGTATTTTGTATATACCCGGGCTCGGCGTCGTGGCCGGCCGGAGCTGGATTTAGCTCTTCATTGAATAATAATAATAAATACCCCCACATCCTCAACATCCCTATTCCACCTCAAGTGTCATCATCAGAATGTATGGTTTAGGCAAGTCTATTACAGCACAGCACACCGGTAACAATTTCCAGCCTGCATAGCTCCTGCTCAAAATCATCCTCTCTGATAGTTGTCCACACTCAAGTTTCACAAGTGAAAACGCACATGCGACGCCCTTACGGAGTATACCGAGTCAGAGTCACGAGCCCGTACGTGCAGCAGAAATGACACGACACGTACGACTAGTACACATGACGAAACACAGCTCCACTACTACTACAACTACTACTACTGATACATAGATAAATAGATATATGTACGTATATAGATGTAGATATATACTCTCGTAATTCCCTCACTTACTCCAGCCGTCTCCCTCTACACTACCCTGTCATATAAATACAGGGTTCTAAAAACTGAGCCGAGACTTCTTCTCCCCTTAACTCGCACACACAATAACAACGGCACAAACAAATGTCTATTTTAAAGTCTTGTCGTGCGAATAAACTCATCTCCTTCAAGCCATTTCCGTAAATACCGTGTGCGAGAAACCGGGCGGGCGGGCGGGCGGGAGCTTAAAATTTCGTCAATCATATATCCCACTACAACAGCATATCTTCTTCTCCCCCCACGCATTATCCCATCCCAAAGAGCGGGGGTCGGAGTTTTTGTTTTTTAAATTTACACCAAACATAATGATGTTACTACATGGCTTGGCTTCCAATTATTCGCGAGACCCTCCAAAAAAAACATCAAAACTTGTGAACAACGAATGAACAAACGAACAAAAGATATATATGGAATATGATGATGATATTACCGATCTTCCCGAAAGTGGACTCTTCCGGAGAACATCGTCTGACCTTAGAGTATCTGTCACCACATCATCTGTACTACGTCAGGCTCAGCGGGGCTTTTCAGACAAATATATATACAATCATTCACAATAATAATGATAATAATAATAATGATAATAGTAACAATAATAATAAATTTCCTTAACAATCTTCCCTTTTCCCAATATAGTAATATAGTAGACTGAAGATAACGGTTTGCGAGTAGTAGTGTGATAACTAATGAGATAACGTTTAGGATAATAATGAAAAAAAAACATTTCAGTCACAGAGTCATCATCGGCACTGATACAACATATATGAGGCCTGTTGATGAGATGACCTTTCCGCTTTTCCTCCGTACAGGACAACTATCATGAGAAGATTAGCGAGGGTGAAAAAACCGATATGCAGAGATAGACAGAGAGAGAGGGAGAGAGAGCTCTGGGTACGTGCATATGGGTTGCCTCTATACGCCCGCCACAGCATCTATCTATCTCTATAAACTAATAATAATTAGATTTCTCAGTCAGCTTCTCCAAGTCCAGTCTATATGTCTAATTTGATTCCCTACCACTCCACCATCATGGCATAAAATATGCCATTATTGTTCGTGTCGACGGTACAGAGTTTACAACAACACTGATGCACCGTGGCGTGTCTCTTTTTAATCCTGGTATATAGCTGACATAGGGAATATATTTTTAAATCGCTTGTACTCGGATCTTCTTCCTTCTTTTTTTATTTTGTTTTGCTTTGAAATAATTATCTTCACAGCCACTGCTTCGCAGCACTGAATGAGGACAACGTTGTGAACTTGTGAGGATCCCGGCGAGAAGATGCTGCGAGGAAAACTGTGGAGGAGTCTATAGATAGGATTCTTTTGGTAGTGTTTAAGGATAATATTGGAGGATTATTTGAATGATGGAATATATGAAAAATATTCAGAGTAGTGGAATTTTTTCATCACAACTATACTTCAGTGTATATTATATGACTGGAGTTGACATGAGGAGAGGTGAGCATTCCAAGCGAAGTTTCGCACGGCATCGTGTCACACCGCGAACCTATGCCCTACACACACGGCTGCATCATCAAGTCAACATGGTGGTGGGTTCAGTCAAAGCTTCCTGACAGGAACTTGACGAGCCGTTCAATTTAAAATCCATTTAACTTTTATATAGTCGCACACTGGAAGATGAGAAACCAGTTTGATCTTCTGACATTGATCAAGTTGTTGAGAAGAAAGGGGGCTCTCCTTTTTTCTCTCCTCCAACATATACGATACGACCATGAAGGTGTTGAGGATGACGGACATTCCTTTTCCAACTTGCTCCAACAGCATTGATCACTGATCATTTGGGTAAATGATCCGAACTAGACTGGAGTCACTCCCATTTGCGGCACTACTCCTCCTCCTCCTCTTTTATCTGCTCAACGGCACTATCTGCTATGCCGTTCTTCAAGAAACACTGGAGGCATCATGGACACACTTTTGATTCTCCACTTGAGGCAGGAGACCCTGTTCAGAGTTTGTGCATGAGGTCAGGATCCGAACTCTCTCGCTCCTACTAATCCCACCAAGTTGACCGGAGCCTCTCCGAACAAGGTGATATACAGTGATAAATTCCGATTTCGATCCGTCATTCCTCACTTATTCGCACATACACTATTCCTGCTCCTTCACCCCACGGCCGAGTTGAAAAATACAGGCGTCAACAAACACAACTAATGCCACTGCTACGGACTACAGCTCTCTCCCGGAAGGACTCATCGGCGCGACATCGGTAACCACCGTCTGTAATGCTCAATCAGTTCATATATCTCAGCCAGCCTTTTCCGTTTCTTCGTCACACGATAATTCCAGGAGTTTCATAATCATCACAGCATAAATTCACGAGAGAGTCATCGGGAATTCCTAAGATGCTTGATCCAGTATCCAACAAAGAAACTCCGCCCATATCACGTCGCTCACAGAAGTTCACATTCCACACAAGCCCGATTTTGATTACGATTTAATACATAGTGGCTTCAAATCTCCGTCCTATTCCACATCATCCGGTCAGCATGTAATGTATATACTCTTCCCTTTTTTCGGACGATCACAAATTCTTTGGTTCTTTCCGAAGGAGGATTATAGTTGTCATCTCCGAAATTCCAGGTCGAACGGATGCTAATACACACAAAAACTCTCTCTCTCTC
>WJFA01002833.1:0-14569 GCA_009870155.1 Pseudobourletiella spinata | reverse complement strand
ACCACACGATCCATCACTATATTGACATTCAATTTTTGACTTTCAAAAAATTGTAAATATAAATTTATCGTAAAATCATATCATAAAATTATGAAATATTACTAAACTGAATGACTGAGTGATAAACTGCTAGAATCAGACAAACAGGACTCTTAAGGGAATACTCATTTAGAAGTGTATTTATCATACCGGGTGTATCCAAATTTAGTGTCATTTCTGATTTGTCTCCCTACCCTTGTTCATAATATTTTCAGTGAGAAATAAACACTGAAAGACTTGGATATTGACCTCTGCGCCTCATTATGTTATGCAGAGTATTGTACTGTGTTGTATTGTACTGGAGGTGAGCTTGGGTTGTTAAGTAACATGAGCTGACAGAAAGATGAAACCGATTCGGGGTCACTTCGTTCCCTTCAGGAACCTCAGTCCGACACCGTGTCACACACTTTCCTGTGAGATATAAATTTGATGCCTGCTGCCATGAAAATCGACAGCACGCTGGAGTGTTGAAGATAGTTTATCGGCAAAATTGTTGCAAGAGTGCGAGCAATGGCTGCATCCGTAATTATGCATTAGTTAACTACATATGGCTTTGAATCAGATTTATAGGCTGGATTGCTGTTCAAATTCATAAAACAAATTGTAAATATTCAAAGGAAAGTTCTGAAGAATTTTTCTAAATAATTTCATTTCGGAAATCGGATTCGTGCTTTCAGTAATGTAACCTAAATTCACTCGAATAGGCATTCTTGAGCGGGGCTGCCATTTACTTGAAAGCAAATGTTGAATGGCAATGTCAGCATTAGTTGAAAAGTGCAGGATTTGTAGTTTGAAGTGCAGTGCATTGAGATAAGGAGTTTCTGTGTAAGTTGTGTTTCTTGACACCTAGTCCAATTTCCCCATCTGCTTCACTTTAACAGATGCCGAACTGGGCTCGAAGTTTTAAAAAAATGTTTATCATTGGCCATTTTATTCTTCCTACTTTCTGTTCTACCTTAATTTGATGCAGGTCTAGAAATGAAGTAGTGTGCTTTAATTGACACATTTCAAAATTACCAAAGAAAGTAAACGAATATTTTGTTCACAAAAGTAAACAAGTCGAGATGGTTACAATTGTAAACAAAATATAAAAGGCACCTTTATTCTTTTTTTTGTTAGGGCACCACTTACTCACCTTTTTGTCGAATATGCAAGAAACCTAGAGTTTTGGAAAGGCAGTAATAGAAATGGTGAATTCGATTTTTGGGACATTCTCTTGTGCCGATCACGTGGAGCAGGCGTGGGCAAATGTCGGTAGCAAACTTGAAATGGTGTGTCAGTAGATTTCCTTTTAGCAAAAGCATTTCTGACGCGATGTGTGTTTGCTTTATGATAAAATTATAATTAGTAGTAAATATAATTAAAGCACTTGATGAGAAACTTGGAGGTTAATAGGAAAGAAGTTCTCATTGATTGGAAGAACGAATGTAGCATGTCAAAAATTGCTGTCAGCTTCAGCACTAGGGCTGCATAAAATTGTTAGTGACTGCAGTCATACTGAAGTTCATCCAAGTGGACGACATAATTTTGTTTATATTTAATTACAGGCAAACGAATTGATGCAGAAGCAATCTTGGCGTATTGATATCAACAACTGCGCCAAAGAACTAATGCAAAGGTGAGTGTGGGTCGATGTTTTCGGAAATATTGTATTTTTCGGTTGTGTAGGAGATATCCTATGTTCAAGAACCAATGTGATGATAAGGTATCCGAAGGTGTCAGCTTATAGTTTTATAATTAACCTTAGGGAAAGTACTGCGTAAATAACTAAAGTTAAATGAAAGCTCGAAATAAGCAAGTAGTCCCTTGTTTCAGTTAAACTGTAATGTGAAAATATTTGATGATACCAAACTATTTTTACGATAGAAGTTGTTCTACTCACAAACGAAATCGATAGCGAGAAAATATATTCGGGTATCAGGTCTCTTCAGTGATATATGCAGCTTCTCCGAGGACACCTATTATGTTAAGCATGATTTTTTTAGTATAGCAGCAGCGTTGGCTTATACTGCAACACTGAACATTGGGAAAAATACCACTACTCGAATTTCGCAGACCCAGTAAATGTGCTATCTTGGTCCGTATGACCGTCATCAAATTTCATTATTGAGAACTTTTAAGGACTGAAGGATCGTCAATACTTTTAGTTCGACAGCAGAGTGGAGTTATATTATCTATAGAGTCAACAGCCTGAGTAGATGCTGAAGTCTTCCCTAGTCCTTCTTACCGTGTGATTTCCTATTGTCCTTGCCTGCCATTAAACTGTGATTTTGTTTTTTCCAGCTTCCCAAATTTAAAGGGAGAATTTCATTGGAGGATCAAGCATTTGAACTCGCAGTGGGACTCCTTGGAGAAAATCTTTTTGTGTCAAAAGACAACGAGCAATAATATGTACCCTACAGTGCCAACAACTTCTGGTAAGGACATTTCCCAAGTCATTAATTTACCTTGGGTTTCAAAATATTAATATTTGTCCCGAATTGCAGGAAAGGAAGACTGCGATATCGCCTGGCTTAAAGAATGGATTCGTAAAATGGAAAACGAGCTTCAACCTCTGGATTTTCGTACCAAATGGACTACTCAGAATCTGGAGGCGCAAATAGTTCGTCATAAGGTAACGGTTGATTATTCCTCTCCCTAAAATATATTAAAATGCATGTTGGCTATTTTGGAAGGGTCTCCATTCTCAACTATCTGGGTTGCACAGGCTCGCTGTTAATCCGGACATGAGCACAGCAGTGTTTCCCTGAAGTTTTTGCGCAATAATTATAATGTTACTAAAGTTCATTGTTTTTAGAGTAGTTACTTACCACTTCATTAATTTTCATTTTCCTCCGCTCGCTCAGCTCGTATCTTTTCATGCATGACACGGCCGAGTAGTCAGCGGCGTGCGAAGTGGACGCTGAGGACTGCAGGATGAATTTTTCATATTGCCAATCTCAAGAGCTCTGACGACAGGGAAGGGAATTATAGCGAGCTTAAGATGCAGTTCGGTTGTGGTTTTAAGTTTGGTCCTCTTGTTTCAATATGATTGCCGAACCTCCTGATCAATTACTGGGGTTTAAGTACGGATTGTTGTTGCGATTGTTTGCTTGCCTGCTCTCACTTAGTTTGGTCCACAGAATAAATGCGCTCTCCCCCCAGGCGTCAAGCGTAGTGAGGCTCACTCTAACTGCAGCCCACCACCACCACAGCGCCCATTACATTCTACTCAACCCTTCCCTTTGACGACTTTCGAGTAGGTACATAGCGGAGGCGGTTTTAATTGCACGTTGCTTAATTTTTCTTCCTAAATAGGTTAAGGCTCAGACAGTCCTTGTCAGTTTGTGAGTGAGATCTGTCCAAAATGATTAATATGATTTGACTACTACATACGAACTAATTTGTGGTTTACCATTTCTCCAAACCATGGGTCTCCTCCGTGTTGGGCCAGAGTCTATTATACCTTGTCCAAGCATCCTCGTGTTTTAAACATGAACCTACACCTCTCCCTGTCTCTCTTTCTGACTGATCATGTGCACACACTAATTAGGAGAAGGGGGTGCAATCTGCTTGAAAAGATTACACTGCCAGATTCCCATCATCCTATTGGGTTCAAATGTAACCGTGATGGAAGTTGTCCTCAGGGGACGTGTGCTTTTGGCTTGACTCATCCCGATACTCTCTTGATACACTACTTGATAATTGGGCATCTTATGTGGAAACTCTAGGTATGCACCGGGGTCTTCCCCACCAGAATTACTCGCCGTATGCGGGAGTTAGAGCAGGACGAGTTTTACGACCCTCTCCTCGTTACCGCTTGCACTGTAACTTCAGTCATAAGTCTAGTCAAAACTATGGTAAGATTTAATAGGTGGGAAATTGAGATTTTCCTCTATAGACGAGTAATAAGGAAAGAGTTTTGGAAGGTGGACCGACCGTTTTTGGTCGTCCGCGAGAAGGATGTACTTAAGATGCGAGAAACTGCGGTGTTTTATACGACGTATGTTTGTGCTTCGGGAAAATTCCTGTCCATGGATTCCAAAGGCACAAATGTGTTCATACATTCCAGAATGATTGAAGGAAGTTTGTAACGATCATGCATTGTTGACCCTGAGTAACCCGTAAAAACTGCCAAAGGTTAAGGATGGAGTGTGTATATGAGGAGGAAATGTACGTAGACATAGAGTAAACGGAAAAGTCAGAATATTTAGAAGTAATTGTGGTGGTGGTGGTAGTGAATTGGGTGGATAGGCGACCACAGTAGAGAGGATATGTGGAGAAGTTTATTTGATGATCACCGAATAAGTGCTCTGTGGACAAGTGAGTAGTCTGTTTGTTGGTTGTTAGAAGAAGTAGCTCCTGTCAGCTTAAATCAGAAAGGCGTAAAAGATTTTACGGGTTTTCCCTCCACATGTATGTGGGACAGAGTGAGGTACGTGTGCATGTGTGTGTGTGTGTGTGTGTGCGCCTATGGACGTGTGAGTATGTGTCTGTGGACGGAGCCATGGCCGTATTGCTGGGAATTGGAAAGTAGTTTGATCTGTCATCTTATAGCTTCGTTTATTCCTTCATTTATTAAGGAAACTGGATGGTTGTCTATTCAAGCCGTAAATTACTGTTCATTTAGCATCCAAGCTACGGCTCCCCGCCCACACTCAACTCCGCACCTCTTCTTCTTCGTCTCTCTCTCTCTCTCTTTCCCTGTCATACTCCTGACACTGAAAACCACAATATGGTTTTATTATTTTATGTATCAGTACTTCACATGTCAATTGAGTCATCAGTATTATTAAGTAGTTAGTAGTTGTAGTGGTGGTGATCACAATGGTTCCCGCTGCTAATATCCTCCTCCTGTGAGCAAGAGCGGCTGGCCGGCACGTAGTTCAAATGAAAGTCCACACCAGTTGACTTTCATTTCAAGTGCGGGGAAAACATACGTGTGTGTGCCATGTCTTCGGGCATGTCAGTTGACATCCCTTACATATCTTCTAACAAACATCCTGGTTCCTCAGTCCTGTAAAGTTGGTCATTACTACTAATATTTGTATGTATATACTATATGTAATATAGTGTAGTGTATGTAATGTATATGCTACACTACAACAATTTTGTGTGTGTTTGTGAGGAAAGTTTCAAGTGTACCATTTCCAGCTTTGCACTACAAACATCCGCACTTATTCTGTCTGAACTTGTTTGTTCCGCAAATACATGGCCTTCCTAGGCTCGTAGCCATTCACATACATGCTCTCGCCAGACAGCTGGGCGGGGAGAGGGGGGAGGGTTGGAGGGTCGTAGGTGAGAAAGTTTTTGGAGAATTAGTGAGAGACCGTTGTGTAGTGGAAGTGTAGTTGGGGTAGTAGGGGAAGTTAGTAATAGTTCATGCCGTTTGGATAATGGTGTAAGGACAGTGATTTAATTTGGGGTGTTGAGCATTTCTGTGAAGGGGTTTTGTGTTTGACTCTCTGGCCCTTTCGATGGTTGAGAGGCTGACTGAGGGCGACTGGGGTGCGCACAGAGAGGATGATTAAAAACAATGGACCGGTATAAGGGATGTGCAAAGACTGTGAGGAAATAGTAATTGAGGGCTCGTGAGTGAGGCATCCTCCTTGAATATCCTGAATGAACCGTAGTACGGTCGGTTTTTTGGTCAAGTCTCTTCTTTTTTCAAGCTTCTCAAGAAAAACTCCATTAAACTAAGTCCTGTTGCGCAGTTGGAGTGACGTATCGTGTTACGTATCTGACCGGATAAATAAGGCACACCGAACGTTTCATAGTACAGAACATGGAATGAAAAATACTGGAATCGGGACAGTATCTTTATTACTGTTCCTATGCTGGTTCTGGTTTAGAAATAAGAATGATAATGATGATGATGGACTCAGCCCCAGTTCCTCATGCGCAGCAGTTTTTTCCCATCATTTTCGTTTGAGCATGTCCCCTGCACAAATAAATATGCAGAGCTTTGTTTAGGCTCAACCTAATTTTCTGTGCCAGCCTGATTAGCAGGGATTAGTTGCAATTCATCCTCCTGCTGCTTGGTGACTGTGGGAGGAGGAGCATTTCTGTGTACGTAGCATACGTATGGAGTAAATGAGTAGAGTTCGGCTCTCCTGACTCTTTTAAGGGTGAATGTGGCTCTGTAGTAAGTAGTTGAAGTGGTAGTTAGTAAGGGATGGAAACGAAATTGAATTTTTGTTTGTAGTAGTGCAGCCTCCTGGCCTCGTCGTCAGTATTGGTCATGTCATGTTAAATAAATGGAAACGGCTGCGCCTGCCTGTAGCACGTAGCAGGCATGTGGAGACAGGGGTATATGTGTATATACATATATGTATATACGCATATGTTGGAGCGATATCCAATGAACGAATCTACTCTTCAAGCTCATTGTCGTCCAGATGAGGGGGATTAAAATGAGCAGAGACTGCTCTGATGTGTGCTGCTGCTCCTTTTAATACTAGTTGCAAGTCGAAGCAGTATTAGTAGTAGTTACATAGTAGAGTAGTAAGTCATACCTGGCTGGTGAAGGTATATATGGCGTACGGACTCGGATGGTTGGATGATGGAAAATGACTTTGAAAGATGGAGTGGAGCGATAAGGGAAAATTTGAAAAGGATATTGATTGGACAGGATTTTTGATTGGCTATCGATACTGTTTCCCCATTGATGCACTCACCCGCCGTCGTCTCACTACTTTTATCTCAATCTTGATTTAAGGATATTAGCCCGGCTTTGTCCCCGTAATTACGCACAGAGGGGCGTCTAATTTTTAGCTCACTTGCGGGAAGCTCCGCGGGCAGAGAGCTTGCTGCTGCTGCTGCTGCTGCTGTTGTTGTTGTTGAAATCACTTGGAGAAAAGTTTGAAAACGGATATCATATGATGAGGATGATGACGGGGGGATATATGATGATGATGATGATGACGACGACGCCGAAGATCCGTTAAATATTCATTGACATGGCCTTTGTCATTTTCCAGGGAGTCCAACTTGTTCTCGTAATCAGAGTTTTTTTCAGGCGCGGAGGAGCACGTAACTGACGCTTATCCTACTACTTACTACACACAAAACTACTCATCCTCTTGTGTAACTACGATCAGGAGCACACGTTCGAGTCCGTTTGCAAAGTACAGTTGAACGGGGCGTTCCTCTCGTAATGGGCCGGATCTTTCCACCGTGAAAATATTGCTTGGGATGCTGGCCATTTTCCCTTGGCTATGAAGGAGATTAATTATTATTGCGATCCGTGTGTGTATGTGTGTTTGTGTCTGCGTGAGCGCAGGTCGTATTTGTGGCTCTAAGGCTTGCGTATGTTGGAGTAGTAGAAGTGTGGATGTATGTATATCTATGTAGCGAATCGGTAATGATGCGAGTGGTTGAGGACGCGAAAAAGGAGAGAGATACGGGAGGGGGATCTGCGGTAATTAAATAGTTGAGAAATTTAAGTTCGATCTTTGAAATCCCTCTTTTTCCCATGGAATTTAGTGAGGATCTCACTGTCTGCAAATATGTGTGTTTTCTATTTACCTTCCCACCCCCGTACATTGTACAATGATGTGAGGTTTGCACTTGTGGGTAGGACGTTTAACTTGATACATGTGTTGTGAGGGGCTTGGGCTTTGGCTGTGGTGGAAGCATGTAAAATCGTAATGTTACATGACGACGGCATGACTGGTCGACAATAATAGTGGGGGGAAGAGACGACGACGATGGTGACGAGGACGAGAGCAGCGGTGACGGTTTTCGTTGTTCTTGTTGCAAATATGGGGAAAGATAGGTAGGGCGTCGGGATTGGAGGCTCCAAAGCCAGCAAAACCGTGGATAATTCGGAAATGAGTTCAGGTTCAACGTACGGGGTGGTCGTTGATGCAGAAATAAGGGCTGACTGCTGGGAATTTCGTGCGAGGAGGCCTGGCTGGCTGACTCCGTTGTTGTTGTAAAAAAAGGCTTCGCCAATGCAATTGCATTGCCGCGCCGTCTTCCACCGCCGCCGACTTCACACTACTCATAGCTTTGTCATGTTGGCTGCCTATGGGCCCTTGATTAGCCTTTTCTCTGAGTAGCAGTAGTGGTAGTAGTAGTGTTGTAAAACCATCAGCGCTTCCACATCAGGATGAAGGACCATTAGTTTTAGGAGTTAAAGTCGTGTTTTAAGCCCATTTGTCCAACTTTCCACTTCCGCCGTCATCTTCATCGCTTCTCAGAGATGACGATGATGATGGTGATGAGGGTAAAGATGATGATGATCTGACTGCTTCTGCTATACGACTGCTGCCGCAGCCGCCTTTAGATTCAGGTGTGTTCATTGTAGGTACTATATATGTGTGTTGGCTCGTTGGGAAGCGGCTGTTGATGCAAATGCAATTGAGCGGAGTGACAGGCGGAGACAAATTTAAAAGAGGAGCGAGAAGCGTTCCGGTTTCGAGGTGACACACAATAAGATTCTGTACAAAACATTAAATGGACATAATAATGGCAAATTGTGTCATTTCATTATGTTACGCACACACACACATACACACGTCTTATCCTCCGAGGCAACAGGCTGACTTGTGAAAGAAATTGAAGCAGCTGGGCCATTCCCGTTTCTATTACTCCGGCTCTGGCTGGCTAGCTGGCAAACTAGCAAGTGAGTGAGTTTCACCAAGTGTGAAAAGTCTAGGTTGACGTCGTTGTCGGAAAGTCCTTGATAAAAATTTAATTGCCGCTTAACGGGCAGACGCGTATCAATTCGTTTGGACAAAGGAGAAGTTGAGTAGGATTAAATCACAGGAGCCGGTGTGTGTGTAACTCAGACGTATATAGATGGATATGCGTGTAAAATGCGTATTTGTTTGTAGTGAAAGATGTACCAGTGACGTTGCTGTTGTGGGGGTTGCTATTGTGACCCAGTCATTGATGCTGATGTGGAATTGTTGTTGTAGCTGAGAGGCGCGGCGCGGGGAGAAAATTTTCAGGCAAAAGTAGATTAGCAGGCTATCGAATTTCACGCGTGTTCTCCCAGGTTTTTTTTATAGATTTCATCAGTAAGTATTGTGATGGGCAGCACAGCATGTGAGGAGTAGTTCATCGTGTAGCCGTGGCAGTGGCAGTATAAAAGGAAGTAGTATGAGGAGTGGGAGCAGCAGCATGCCTCGACAGGGTAACGAGAAGGACGGCGGAGAAGTGGAGGGACGGACGGACGGAAACGATGTAATTATATTACTAGTGTACGGATGATTGCAGTGAGTGATTCATGCCGCTTGTTCCTCCTTTAGCCTCATTATCATCTCCTCGCCGTCTGTTACCTTTTCCAAGTGAAGAGTGAGATGCGATGTGAGCGTGGGTATGTGTGTATTTCTGCCTGGCCGTGTGTATGTCTATGCACGTCCTACTGCAGGCCATTTGAGTCAGTCACTCAGTCAGTCAGTTGGCGTTTCGGACTGTTCAGCAATGAAATTGAGTCAGAATTAATCATAATTGCCGTGCAGGGTTGACGTTGTATTAGCTACGGAGGAGTCGCTGTGCTCAGCTACTTACTTTGGAAGCGAAAGCATGGAATTTTTTCCCCGCATCCACTCCCCGCGCTGTTGCAGCCATGTGTGGCACTACACAACACAGACGGGACAGACAGACACACACACAGACATCATTGCCATTGGTCCTTCAGTGAAGAAGTGAGAAGAAAAAGTAGGAGTTCGCGAATGCAATTTACCTTGCGATTATTGCAAAGCATGAAAGGGATTAAGATTATTATATTTATTGTATTATACCATATTATACTATGGCAGTGCCTATGGACGATGGTGATGGTTGTAGTACTGGTAGATTTAACAGTGGCAACGCTCACGGTACTCATCACTAAGCATTAAGCATAGTGATAATGACGATGGTGATGATGATGATGATGATGATGATCGTAGAACTTTTGGAATCATTTGGCATTAATTCATTTATTTTGTCAAATCTCTATGTATCCTCATGAACGTCCCCAGTATCATTATTATCATCATGAGAATGGAATAGAGAAAGTGAATTCCTTTGGCAAACAAAAATTTTTAACTCTTTCAATTTCCTCTTGTCCCTTTTTTGCCCGAAAAAAATGCCCTGCCCTACTCCCACAGTAAATGCACCGGACTGACTGACTATGTATAGAGAGTCCGGTAGGTTGGTGGAGGTTCTCTTTGAAGGAACCTTGTGGCAGCCTAATAGCCATACGTATCTGTATGTGGTGCAGAGGGTGTCCTTGTAAGTGGTGGAATTCCGCCTTGTCATCGCTGTATAGGTGCATGTATGTATTGATATTAGCTTAAGGACCCATCCGTATCGACCTGTTACAAGTAAGTGAGGGGACAGGGTAAATGAGACTTCTGCTGCTGATGCTGTTAGTCATCAAAAGATATATGGAGAGAGAGGAACCCTTGAGCCCCCGTTGTTTTAACGGATCATAAGTGCTCATGCGCATGCATGCACGTGCGAGGTTTTACCATGGCATGACTATAGATGTGTGTGAATAAATGGGAATAAACTGAGTGAGAAATTAGGATGATTGAGGATGACAAGAGTCTTTTTGTTCTGTCTTTGTCTCTATGGCCGTAAAGCTCAGCGGAGCTCGAGTCCACCTAAAGTACACACATATGAGCTATTGACAAAGTAGGGCCTTTGGTCATGATGATGCTATGCAGGGATGGGGGACAGCGGAGCAAAGAAGGGCCAGACCCGTCCACTGCACAAGCAGTACATGGAATGCCACCCATCCCTGCCCTGGTGAGACTCAGTGAAGCGTGAGCATGATCACCTATTATTATGAGGGGAGGGTAAGGAGTATGTAGGGATGGTATAAAAGGGGCGCGTCTTATTCCCCGGGATGATAGTGATTGTCACATCCGGGTTTAAAAACTATGGAAACGATCATGATCATGGGCGATGACGTGATGAGGAACTGCATGGCACTGCCCGCTCCGCTCTGTGCTATTGGAGATATATGCTGGTTGAAGGGGTTTGTTGTTGTTGCTATTACAAAACATCCACGGAGCCAATTAAACTGCTGAAATTAAACTTTACAATGTGATTAATTATGAGGTAACTAATAGGGACTGTGGTGGGGAGTGCGGTTGTGAAAAGTCCTGTCAGTCGACCCTGTCGTGCGCAATAATTACGCTATTTATATATAGTTTGTATGTGTTTGTGTGTGTGTGTTAGTGTGTGTGTGTTAGTGTGTGCGTGTAGCCCGGGGTAAAGTTGGGAGCATAGTTTGTGTGTGTGTGTGTGTGTGTCAGCAGCAGTTACGCCTGTGCCTAGATATGACGACTTATGAAGGGAACAGGAAGTTTGACAAGGTTTGAACCGTGTTGGTGAACGCACTACTGCTGGTGGATTTGTGAAGCGGAATAATATGTAGCCGGAGGAGAACTCGGTGCCCTGGTTGTGTCTATGTGGGCGGGGAAGGTAGGGGGCAGGTGGATTTGATGTGGACTTCATGGTTTGAGCGGTGAAGTCCGTAATAATATGAATGTGTGTGCGAATGTGCATGCATATGAGGGTATACATGGGGATTGTACACCTTGTCGTCACACCGTACATCATCATTACCAGTGTATAGTGTGTTTTTGAACGATGTGGGGGAGGGCATGAGCATGACATGTGCTCGCCGGTGTCCATGTATTTGTCTTCCAATGGATTTCCATGAAATATTTAAAGGAGGAGAAGACGCTGTGACGCCTCGCTTTTTCTCACCGTCCCCACGTGTGGGGTTGCATATGTGCGTGTAGATTGGGGGCGCACCGGTAGGATGACATTGCGCACTACAGAGTCAGTCTCTGACTGCCGACTCGTCTACTCCGTTCCTCCATCACCACCACCACCACCACCACCGCAAGCGTAATGATAGCTTGTGGAACCCTATTATATGATAACTTTGTGCCACGGGTGAAGTCTGGCATATCGGTTTATTAAGTACGGTACTACACGACCATGCCTCTAACACCACCACTGCACTGGGAACTTTGCTCTGGGCAGAGCGAAAGAGATAAGTTTTTTTTCTCGTATCCTCCCTCACTCTCAGTTAATAATTTCTCCGGCCTTGTTTTGTGCTGGCTTTCCTTCCATCATCATATTATTAAGTTGGTTGTATGAACCTATTTTTAACCGATCGTAAAAAGTTTTGACAAGTGGAAACGCAGGCACATGTTGTGTACATACACTTCATGTGACGAGGATCTCAGTCTTTTTATGGAACGGTATATGACTTTGAACTATGTGTAGTGCTCTGCTGCAGAGGGCAATGATGGGCATTTATGAAATACACACACTGATTAGCTCCTCTCCAAGTGCGTGCCGCATCGAGGACGGTAGAACGGCGGTGGGGGTATGAGCAGGGTTGCTTGTGCGTGAATTTGATTCATTCGGAGGGGGAGGAGGAAGGGTTCGTTGTCATCGTCATACTCGCCCTCATCGTCATCATCATCATCATCATTCTGAATTAATGGGAGGCGTCTGTACAGATTTTAATGGACCGTCATATACAGAGTTGTAGGAGCCAGGAGCGGATATCAATCGTATCACTACTTTAGGATGAGTGAGTCCTAAATTCCCCGATATTATTCCTGGCTATGGATTTGGGTGGAAGAATTAATCATGAGTATGGATTTGGATGGAGTTAGTTACGCTTATTATCCTGTTGCGCGCCATGTGCGTGTGTCAGTGTTTGTGTGTGGGTGGGTTTGTGTAGATAGTGAAATTTGATACGGCTGAATCACATTCCTGTACTATATTGGAAGTGTCTCATAGTTTGGTGATGGTATCAGGCGAGCGTGGGTGAGTGGAAGGGCAGCAGTAAAATGGGTCTCTTCTCCCGCTCTTCCACCTTCAATAATACTAATTATTTTATGAGACTTGAATGAGTAGACTGTGTTGCAGTGGTGATAGGAGCAGCAGGGCTGAACTGTGGCAATGACCACGGAGTAGGAATTGCCGCAGCTACCATAATAACGATAGTAAGGAGTCATAATAGTAATGAGATAGGGGGGTCAGTGGCAGTTGTTTCATAAAATCCGTCCTTTATCCCATTAAGGCTGAAGTACTATAACACGCGTTTGCAGGGGAGACAGGACGAGGTTGTTCATTCAAGTTGTGATGACGATGGCGACAACGACGACATTTAACAAGGTTTTGAACGGGAAGGATATGTTGATGGCCACAGAAGATGTTGCTGTGGTTGTTGTTGTTCGTCTTGTAATGTAGCTGTCTTGTGTAGTTGCCAGAAGCTTCTGATGGGATATGGCTGAAGGGTGGAAGCTGTGAGCATTCCGAGTGTTGACATTTAGCCAGATTACACGCAGATTGGGATGAGAAGGTGAAAATGACTTTTTCAGATGATGGAATCAGATTGAGAAAATTGCGGAACTTTCCCAAACTATTGACACCCTTTCGGAATGTAATGGGACATGGTGTTCCCCTGATTATTTACAGACGTAAAAGAAGGGAGGCGGAGGGGGGACTTTGTGTCATTGTTGTGAATTGTAGAAATTGAAAGGACTCCTCGTTCAGGCTCCCCCTCGTTGTGTTTGCGTTGTGAAAGTGTTTCTATATATATGTACTTTATTATAGAGTGTGTGTGTCTGTGCGTATGAAATTCTGTGGGAGTCAATTTTGTTACGCTTTCTTCGGAGCATGCCTACTACTACTGACTTTGTGCATGGAAAAGCTTTGAAGGAGCGAGGGGGAAGCGGGGAAGCGAGCGGTGCGCAGAGGCAGTTGAATTTTTGAAAAGTTTAGATTGCTGGAGGTGGGTGGCACAGAGAGAGAGAGAGAAAAGCCTGTGTGTATGCGTCGTCAATATTTGCCGTCTCCTTCTACTGTACTTTTAGTGAAGTAGGGAGGCATGAGGTTCCTGGCCGCTACTGTGAGGAGGGTGAATAATAAATGAATGTGGAGATGGAATACGCAAAGTAAATTATTGCAGCCTTACGGTTTTACTACACACGTCTATTACGGCTTCCATTGCTCACTACTTTGCAGAAATTGCACAATAATGAACTATTCGTGAGCCTGGGGGTGATTATTTTTATGTGTCTCCAACCTGGCATGGACCACTCTGGGGGAGACAATGGCTTGGTTTCATGGCTCTCGGTCAGTCGCAAAAATGCATGAATGATTCATGGAAACTCGAGAGTGAGTTTCTTTGTGTGTGTGTGTGTATGTGTGTGTGTGTGTTTGTATGTGTGGAAGTAGAATAGAATGCATCATTTAAATCCGTCCATGTTGGCTAGGGTCGCGAATGTACAGGGAGGAGGATCATGATTGTGGTCACGTGATGACGGTCAAAATGGAACTATTGCATGCCGGAATCGAGAGTCGGAAAGTCCTTTCAACTCCCTCACATTCGGGAAGAGTGGAATTAGCGGAAAAATTGCGGAGACGCCAGTGGGTTTGGTAGTCTAGGCCTAGGCATGGAATGGTACTCTCTTTCTCCTACACAGTCACACACAGACACACAAATACTTAGGCCCACATACACACACATTCACTCGTAGACACTGAATACTCACCCGCACGCATGGCTACACGCATG
>WJFA01002832.1:0-14575 GCA_009870155.1 Pseudobourletiella spinata | reverse complement strand
TCTATGGAGTATTCTTTTAGGATTGTTCGTCGGAATAGTTTCATTCATTAACTAGTTCATTCATTCGAATATTTACTTGCAATTTCAATTTAAAAAATGAAGCATAAACCTCTCAGAGCATCGATTTTATAAATAAAAGTTTTTCAGTTCATTGTGAAAATTTCAAGTGCTATCCGAAGGTGTTTCCATAGCCTAACTTGTGTAGGAGACCTCTAATTAGGCGAAGAGAACCTGCTGCCGCAAAAGGGAACTGTGGAAAACGAAACATTTGAGGGGGGCTATTTTACCGAGATTCGTATGAGTCGTATTTATTCTTATTTGATTAAAAGAAGGTCAATAACTGAAGCCCCTCGCATTGAATATATGCGTAATGTCAGGGTATAGCCCCATTCCGGAGGTGGACGGAGATCTTGTTGGCTCATGGAATCCCATGAGCAGAAAACCAGAAAAGTTACAAATGAGCACGTGCGTCGAGCGAGAGAATTGCCTAACGAGGTAATAATAAAGCCGGAGAAGCGAGTTGAGTGTGGATTTGCCTTGAACTCGTTAAAACTTTGCAACTAACGGAGTAAGTACGTAGTGTTTCTACGGAGAGGTGTATTTACCAATTAATTGGATCCGTAAAGATTTTGGAAGTTTAATTAAAACCAATGTAGCCCACAGGTTTCAGCCTCGCGAATTAGTCAGTATTTAGGTGGCTGATGGTCTTAAAAAATCGGCACTCATCAGAATGCCCTTCCCCGTTTGAAGTCATTTCTTTTCAAAGTAATCAGACTTTATGCATTCAAGAAAGAGGACGGGGAAAATGGAAAAATCATTTCCTATTTTCTCCGCCTCTCTTTCTCACTCTGAGGATCTTCCAGAGCTCGTTGCCTAATCTACAATAAAAATTGGAGCCGGGGTCGGACGATGTGACAAAGACGTTCACGCTTGTCTTTTGAGATCTCTGGGCGGATAATATTCTGTATTGAATTAATGTAGGATTCTTAATGCCATGCCCCACGTCCCGTTGTTCGTAATCTTGAGAACTATTAAACGTCGTAGCAGTTGCTGATGGAAAATTCAGAACTCTCGATCGTAACATGGACGGTCATTGATATGCAGGGGAGGAGCCATAGTAGTACTAAGGAGTAGGGGGAAAAGACGGCAGCTGTATACTAATTTTTCCCCAGTCCTTTTAGTCTCAAAGTTCCTCCAACGGTTTTTCGTATAGGTCGGTTTCCTCCTTCCCAAACTTGAGTTTACATATATACTTTGGAAGCCAACTTTTATTTGCCAAGTTGGTACACTATACACACTGTTTGTGAAAATTTTAACAAGGAAGCATTTTATTGCGACTCCTGAGTTTTGGGCCTGAAAAGTAGAAGCAGCAGTTGTTTTACGAACCGGCAATTTGAAATGAGTGTGACGCGTGTTATATAAGGTAAACGAGAGGGAATAAATGCATGTAGTATCGGGAGTTGGATTTGTTTTCTCTCAGCCTCTCTATTATTTTCTTCCACTATGTTCATGCTCAGAGGCAGTTTCCGCATATAGTCTTGACAGTTACCGAGTACCCCAAGGGTTGTGTCAAGCGGGAGCTTTCCCGTCTGAGAAAGGCGTGGGAAGGATCACGACAGTAGCGGGGGAACAATGATTGTATAAGTCATGACATTTTTTTTTACCCTTTGCGGTCATCCATGGTGAGCTTGTAGTAGGTTTTCTACGGCATATTTAGTGCACTTGAATAAATAATAGTGGGACATTTTTGTTGAGGGATATTGATTTTCCACGCGGAGCATTGATGACTGGATTTTGAGGTCATATGATATATTATTCCACTCTACCAAATATGAGAGAGGGCTGCCAAGTGACATTACCTCCTGTCAAGGAGGTGGCGGATGATTGGATTAGTTCACACAGAATGGTGGTTTTCCATATATGTATGTACATAAGCGTCTGCAACTTCGCTTCTCCGGTTTAGGTCCACGTGAGAGGTGAGGAAATATTGGAGGAGAACAACAGTATGGTCACGGACCGATGACGCGGTCTGTGTTTTCATTTCATTTTCTCGGAAAACCGAGAGAGGAACGTTGACGTGGGGCAATGCCTTCTTCCAGATTAGTGCTATGCAGTGAGTTAATGTATTTTATGCCTCTGTAGTCTAAACCAATGAAATCGGAGTAAATTAAGAAATGAGTGGAAACTTCCCCAACACCTGTGAGTCCGACAACTGGAAAAATTGAGCATCGAATATTTCTCGTGATGATGAATTTTTGTAAACTATTTTTCGCCTGCCGTGTGTGAGCGGCTGCGTACAGCGAAATTCTTGCGTCCTAGAGGTCCTTAAGTTTTGTCTCCGTGGGGATTGAAGGGATAGCGTCGGAAACTGGGCTGATAGCAGGTGTGTGTTCAAGTTTGGGGACGTGTCATTGGGATTTTACGAGAAGTCGTTGGAACGCCATTATTTGTTCTTCTCGTTGAGGTCCAGCATGCTTGGATTACGGACGTGTATGAGCATGTAAGGGAAAATTATTATCGTCGGAAGTGGACAAAAATTTCCTGAGACGTTTACCAAGATTGATGATGGATGGGAATGGCTGTGGGTTTTATTGGAGGTGAAGGAATGGAGGCTATATAGCCTCCCGGGATTAACGCACTAGTGGTTTGATTGGGTCCCACGATGGAATTTTCATTTTGAGAAACTATCCTCGGAGACAGCAATGTTGTAACTTGGGATGATTGGTGACTGGGATTGAATTTACTCTGTGCGTATGGAGCGGATACCCGTGGGACCTTGGGGTGGAACAGAAAAATTCGGTGTGATGTACCATGAAGATATGCCGTTGAGGGTTCGTCCTTATTTTCTGTCTTTGGTCCGATCGTGGTTACGAAAACTTAGTTAGTTACTGGTTTTTGAAATGTAGGAATTAGGGCATTACCAATAATGAGTGGGTTTGATTAGACTTTTACAAATTAGTGGGCTGAAACAGTCCACCGTTTGGAATTTCAGGATAACTTACCCATGTCGGACACATGACAGATACCTTACGAGAGTCCGTATAGCGTCTGGCAATAAAGCCGTAGTCCTCCCTATTTCCTCCGGTGATTGCTGAAATAGACATGTTGATTTTATCCCACCGAAAATCCTGGAGTAAGTCGTCGAGTGACTCCTGGCAGGCTTCAGCACTACAGAGTCTAGTGTAGCAGCAGAGATTCTGGGGTCCAATGTAAATCCGGGATTGAGAATAGTGTGGAGTGGTGGTGGTGGTGGTGTGATAGGAGCAGTTGGTTGGCTTCATGAGACACACTCTTATATTTTGTCTACGTGAGCCATTGTATGGGAAGAATTCTTTGATGTGAGGTTGAGGGAAAGCCCTCAAATGTCCTGCTGACATCGTCTACATTCTCCTCTCTACCATTCGTTCACCCTCAGCTTTTGTACGGATTGAATAAATAGCGGGTTGAGAAATGTGAGAATGACCGACCAGTGCAAAGAAATCTGTGGATGAGTGTCACACAACAGGGTCATCCTTTTAGTTGAGACAAGGAAAGAGTAAATCCAGCCGACTTATGGACTCATGGCACGTTTTACTGCCAAACCAAAATGAATTTCAGCTAACTTCCTCTAATGCACTCCCATCCTCCCGTATTTTGGCCAGCCAATTGAAATCGTGCATCTCACAACCGTGTGGATGTTCACGTTTTACCTTATGGACGCCTGGGGTACGAGCACTTTCCCCATCCTACACTCCATTCAAATGAGTTGGATGCTACAGTGTGAACTTTTCCTTCCTGCTTTTAGACGGAGATTCTAGCGGTTCGGGTCTGTCACCGGCCACCATATGGCACGGGGAAAGTTTGGGTCTCCTTCCCGGTGCGGTTGGTACGTGGTATGATTGGGCACGTACAAGATTGCTTTGGTCCGTCGTGACCGATGATAGGGGAGGCGGAAATAAGGGGGGAGCCGTGAGAATATCATCTTTATGTTCCTTATATAAGAATGGGAAGGAAATCGTTGAATGGTGGAGTTGTCCCGACCATCGCTCGGTGTCCACTTGGGAAAAATTAATTGCCACCGATTAAAAATTATGGAAGGAGCCTTTCTTTGTTATTGCCTCTGGCCACCCTCATGTTGTGACATTAATTCTGCAAACATGTGACTCATATGAGAGTCACCAGCCCGCCAGTTCCCTTCAATATATAGCATGTAGACTGTAGGGTGTAGAAGACATAATTTACTGGGAGGAGCGGTTACATTTTGGAGGAAATTCGATTTCCCAAGTACATTTCGTTGTCAGGCTCACTGAACGTCGTCTGAATGGCAGCTGATGGCTACGTGACTAAACAAAGGAAAGAGAGGGCTGGTAAATAGCACATGGTTTGGAGGTGCAAATGCTACTACAGCCCCATTTCCTACCACCGCACTATACGTCAAGCTTGATTTCAGCCTTGTCAGACTGTGGGGTTTGAATAGGCACTAAGAATGCTCTTGTGGAGCTCTGTTTCAGCTCGCAGGCATAAGTTTGTCAAGAAGTCAGTAGTACTGATGCCTCTGGGGGGAGTCGTAAAAATGTCAACCAGTGCTTCATCCTCAGGGCCCCTGAATTACTTCTATAGTCATTCTCCTGGCTTAGGATTTTTCGTGGGGAAAATGGTGTAGTCGCCTCCTACCATCTATTTGAACCGGAGCTATGTTATCACATTTCTATCCCATGGGATATTTCTCTCCTGAGTAAAACTCCTCTGCGGCCGTGCCGGGGGTCCCACAGTAGTAGGCATTGGGAGCATCAAATAGCAGCACTGGAGCCGGATCGTCATATAGGGCCACGGAAGGAATGCAATGGAGTTTCGAGGTGAATCATGTGTGGTACGTCCACACCGTATCATTACATGAGAGTATAGTTATGAAAATAGCATGAGTTCTTATTAATCAATCAGTTTTTTACTACTATAAGCGAAAGTAGGGATGAATTACAGGGTGGAAATTATATTGCAAGACTGCTATGATACTTTGCCACTCCACAGTTTACGGTCCAACGGGACAACTTGAGGGAGGGCTTCTCCTGCATCATCTCTTCTTGTCATCCCATCTCCCTTCTGCTGTTAGTCAAATAATAAGTAGTTATGGGAAATGAATGGAAATTCTATTATTCATATTGTACTTCCAAGTACCCTCAGTCGCGTTGCCCTGGCTTCTGTCAAGTGCACATAGCGAGCTTCGTCAACTCTGTAGTCTACAGCCAAAAACTCATCCATTCCCTGGTATTCGCATGTCTTTCCTCCGAAACCGAGGATTTATAAGTGATTGGATAGATTTGTTGTATTAATCCTCAGCTGCTCCGTTCACAGCCTTGTTCCTTCACATCCTCCACTACGATCCTCACGTCACACTAAATGTTTAGGAAGTACCACACGGGGTATTTCCAGACTCCAGTGGTCGTCCAGGATTGTCCGCCGCATGTTTCTCTGTATGACGTTTGAGCCCAGTTGGAAATATTCATGGTCTTTCTTCTATAGCTTTTATTTGTGGAAAATATGGGGGAGAGGGTATTCTGAGCATTAAACAAAATCGATTGAATGTGTGGATTGATTGAATTGAAATCTCTTTTGCCACACACTGCTCCCTGAGGATGTGGTCCTCGACTTCCAAGGGATTTCTGGGTAAGTGCTTGTACTTTCCTTAACACAGTTTCTTCTCAGGGTTACGACGACGACACACGGGAATCGTTGGTGAAGGTAGTCCTCGGGCCGCTGAATCAGGGACCTGGGATACGGATTGAGGAAATGGGGACAGGACAGGTTTATTCAAAGGTATATGTGGGTAGATGTGTATGCATTATAATTAAAATAGTGCTCGTGCATGAAATTTTCCTACTAATTTCACCGCCAGGATCAAACGTTGTAGACTTTTCCACCTCGTAACGATACCGGTCCCAGTCTGCGTGAGACGACTGCACGACGATGTGCCCTCATTGCGAGGAAATCTCAGCAGTGATGCTTGTGACTCTTACACGATTTTCCACAGGACTTTCAAACCTCAATAGGGGAAAATCCCGGGCTGCTTTGACGTAAAGGTTTGCCTCCTTGTGCGATTCTTATCATCGCCAGTTTTTCTCTGCTTGTCTGATTGAATCGATTACTTTTTTTCTCAGTTTTGTCCGTTGTTGCTGAAATGTGGGAAATGGCTCTCTGGGAAAGAGGGGAAAATTGCATTTTCGGCTGGGAAGCTGCTGAGTATGTATGCATATATATGTATAAATATATATATATATGCGTAAATATGATAGTGCGCTAACGCGAGTAAAGTATTCACCGCCAGTTGTCTTGGACGAAGGAACTCGGTTTACAATATACATATATATAAAAATTACATCTTCTAAGCTATTCTCATGCTGACATTTTGTAGATAAATGGAGAAAATTGGAGTACTTGCTGTTGTGTACTGTACTTATAAATATTTCCGTACTGACCGTAGTTCAAAACAGTACACACTAGTACGTATAGTAGCGGAATGTTCGACGGATTTTTAGTATAGGAAATATTAGACCTGTGAACACAGGGCATTGTTGCGTGTAATTTAGTTATGTGATATCCTTACGTAATAATATGATCATCATTATTGTTGTATACTATATATATGAAAAGAAAAACAAACTTGAACCTCTTGGTATGTTCGTACTCGTACAAGACGTTTCTACCTAATAATATTGTACATATTACCACACTTTTCATTCATCGTACTTTGCGATTATTGCGAATGTGAAAATTGAAAACAGTGCATGTTGGCGAGTACATGAGGTGCCGATTGTAAGGCACTTCTATATTATGTAAAAGTTTGGCTCTGTCTACTTACACCATTACCACTACAGGAATTAATGAAAGAGTAATAATTACAAATTCCCAAGAGAGTGGTATTTATAAATTATGTAGATTGTATCACTGATATAATTACTATTATTATTATTATTACTATTATTGTTACTGACTGTGTGGCCGTATACCAAGTTTCGCTGTGAGATCCTGTAAACTTGTACTTAATTACTTTGGTGTTCTGACATTTAATAATGTTATTTATAAAACTAATACTGCAATTATGTAGCTGTATAAGTTGTATGTGGCTGGAAATCTATAGGTTCCCCTTCCCCTCTATTGCCGCCACTATAGAATAACACGTATTATTTATTATGGGGTAAAACGTAGCGCGTACACTTGTCGTGTGTGGTGTAAAAGTATTTAAAGGAGTGGTACGGTTGTCATTACACTAATAATGCCGGATGATGATAATCTACATACACTGTTTTTCTTTTGTTATATCCTTCACATGTATATGTATATTTGTGTAGAGGGTATGAGATGGGTATTGAAAAATATGGATTTGTCTGATTGCGTATATATGAACAGATTTTACACTGTACAGTTTTTAACGATAGCTTTTGTAGCTTTTGAGAGGGAGGTATGGTGTGGAGGTGGTATGTAAAGATCTTTCAAGTGTTACAAAAAAAGTGTATGCATACTCCGTATTTATTTTCCTCTTTGTACATGCAGTATATTTATTCATGATTATATTTATGACGTAATTTATATATCGTAGTTGACCACCTCTGATTTAAATATTTAAACCTCAAACACGCGAGTTTTTGATAGAAATTTCCAAATAGTTTCTACATATACTAGATATATACTTGGCTGCGTATATCATCGCGCATGCTCTGAAATGGACCGGCTATTACTATGAAAAATCTAATATAATCTACTTATCTGAATACATATACACTAATCCAGGTTCTTCCCAAATTAATATAAAATACAGTATATGTATGAAATGTAAATTATAACCACGCTACTATTCTGCTCCTAAAGAGAGAGAGAGAGAGAGACAGCGAAAGGATGCGAGAAAGTATTAGGAAATTTTCAATATTAAAAGAAGTTGAGGTATGGGATTATGATAGTCTCTTCTATCTCATACTGGAAGAAGTATAGCAATTTAAACCGATATTCATATTTAAACGAAATAGACCTGGTATGAAAGTGGAGGTAAATACAAACTCTCAAGTGTCTCAAGCAGCGTCTCCGACACAAAGCCGGTCCTACGGATGATTCACGGTTATTGTGACGCATTTTCAATGCGTGTGCACATTCGTGAGGGCAAGGAAACATGCATGCTGATAACTGTGAGGATCAAAGGGGAGGGGCTGATAAGAAATTTTGTGCCTAGTTTAGCAGAGAGAGAGGGGGGGAAGGAAATAGACGGAGAGTGAGGTAAGTTAACTGACTGGTATGACTGCGGATGACGCTCGTGACGGGTAGCCTCATCCATTCATCATTATAGAGGTATTGTCGCAAAGAGTTCAATTCTGCTTTACCCCAAAGTATTTTGCCCACAGAACGATTTGGATGGAGTCATTCCCTGCGTATGTGTGTTAGTGCTATCAGTGTTTGTTGTTCAACCATCGGGCTTTATCTTGCGAAAGGGATCGATGAGGTGAAGTGTGAGCACGGGCCGTCACTCCAGTCCGACGGACGCTGTCAGGAACGGGGCGGCTAAGAGAGAGGAATGGCAGAACAAGGTTTCCATTACGGTTGGGTTCTGGTGAAAGACCGATGAAAGATTTCAGCCGTCACATAGCTGACGTCCTTTTGATTAAGTAACGATCTTGTACAGGTAATCTTCGCCGCATCCGCCCTCTGGAATCTTCCGCGCGCGGCCCATTAAGGAGTTGCTATTCCTAATTGAAACTGAAATTGTTTCTGTAAGCTTCATAATCAAATTGTGTCAGGGCATGCTAGAAAATGGAAATGTGACAGTGACAAAAGGATCGGATTGGCGGGGGAAGGGAGGGGGGGGGAGGATGACTAACGGCTATTGAAGTGTCGGGACAGTCACAGTATCAGCTGGGCTAGTTTGAATATGTATTTTGAAGATGTCTGAAAGGAGATTTCCCACTCCCTCCAGCTCTCTCTCTCTCTCTCCCTGTCACTACTATCTATCATGTTTTCCCGTGTGGAAAGCGGTGTGAAGCCGCAGCTGGTACAGCTTATGATTCCATAGAAGAAAGTGACATAATTATCACAGAGCACACTACTATCTGCTAGTCTCATCTCCCCCTGTCACAAGTTGTTCATAAGAGGAAGTGTTGTTCCAAAAGGAGACAATGCGGTTCGGAATCATATACACTATTAGTACATGCAGCTATATTCAAAATCCCGGGACTTTATCTCCTGAACTGAAATGACTCGCTCTGGCCGAGGGATTCGTCTTTGAGCGTTATCGCTCCCAGTAACTTGCTTATTTTTAGGCCCTTGTGAATACAAGTTCCTCACAGTATTCGTGCTCTTGCGGATACATCCTTACAAGTGTCAAAGCAAGTTAGCTTTCCTGCAGTATTAACCACGACATCAGTGCGTAGACGGACGGATTTATGAGGAAATCAGTATTTTTATTGACTCTAACGTAGATATATGGAGATGTAGCTGTGCCGACAACTGTTCACTAATAAAATGCCGAGGCTGAGAATCTCATTAGGGCAGGTAAAAAAGGGCTATAGATGTACCTATTTGTAGTTTACGGTTAATTTAAAGGACGTGGCTGACCTTGTACACCAGTCTTCAGTTGAAACCAAACATCGAATACTAGATATACCATTTGTGGTGATGCGGGAGAATGAACTGATTTTATGAAGTGTGCTACGATAGTACGGTAATAATAATGTGTGCACACCGTCACTCTGTACATATTTTCTCACGTGTCCATTTCTTGGCAATAACTAGTTTAATTCCAGAAGTATGGCCCACTTCTCGTCTTCATGCTCACGAATTCTTTACCCATACGTGAATTTAGAAACTTATATAAAAGAAATCACTTTTTAAGAACTGCCGCAAATTCAAGGAGAAGATAAAGGATGCTTAGAAAATGCTGTACAGAAATAGGGGCTGCACAATTAATGTATGTAGGAGGTCTTACGTGAATACACAGTATATGTGTTTTCCCATCCCTGGCATGAATTTTGAATGGGTAGTGCACAGGAAGTTAACGGAGGGCGGGTGACTTTCGGCGGTCGGTCTATCCTCGGTTTTTCAATCAGTTCTGACAGTGTAGTAAAAGTAATGGTTGGTGAAAGCAATAATAGTACAGCTGCATGTTTTCTTTCCCAAGGGACAGAGCAGTGTGCTGAGTG
Source organism: Pseudobourletiella spinata (assembly GCA_009870155.1). Classification (NCBI taxonomy): domain Eukaryota; kingdom Metazoa; phylum Arthropoda; class Collembola; order Symphypleona; family Bourletiellidae; genus Pseudobourletiella; species Pseudobourletiella spinata. The sequence goes on along the minus strand of WJFA01002832.1, from coordinate 4,418 downwards.
ACGGTATTAATAATAATAATAATAATAATAATAGCATATAATAATTAATAAAGAAATTTCAAATATTACGAAAAGTACCAACATAAGAGAGATAATCATTACCATTTGAGGAAAATAAATACAATAATAATTTTAGTAATAATAATAATAATAATTATAAATCTTATGTAAGAATAACGGATAATAATAACGAAAATTACTAAATGATAAAATGCAAAAATTATATTTGTATTTAATATATACTCCTAGTTCTCAGGGAGATAATAATGATCATGAAAAGTTGATTACAGTGATGATCCTCTCAATCAAAATACACGATATAATCCTGTTGCTATACATTCAACCTACTATACACAAGTATCAACTATACTCTTTTTATCTCAGTAAACTTGAATCTCAGAGTCTCAGAGAAGGAGAGAGAAGGGGAAAGGTATGGGGATTCATAATGGTAACACATACCGACGCGGATGTCAAAGGAAGTTGATGATGATAATGATGAAAGAGAAAACAAAACCAATAAACATGATGACGGAATCAGTGTGGTATCGCGTGTAAAATAAATACTTTATGTTTGTATATGTAAAGCTAATGTGTGGACTTGAGTTCACACATAGACACACACACACACACACTGCTGCAAGTTTCCCTTTTAGATAGATACTTGTAATGTTGTGTGCATGCCCGTCTCCTGTCTCTTGCCGCTCTCCCTGAGCATTGAGACGGTAACTTCTTGAAGCAAAAGGTATATATAAAAGGAACGGGATGATCTAAGGAGAGATTGAGGTGTTGGACATCATCCTTCGTCATACGGAAGAGACGAGAGAGAAGGGGGAGAAAGAATTGGATAAATCCCCGGACACCGAAGGTAATTAAGTCTGTGTACACAAGAGAATGAAGGTGCAGTTTTAGCAGTATGAGTTGACTAGTATTTGCTATGTATAATCCCAACTTTGGTCTTGTATACTATATATACCCGCACAAAGTATTGATAACGAAGTTTGTTCTTATTTTAGCCTCTAAATGGATAAATGCTATAGCTCCTCTCTTGTTTGTACATCGCTGCGAGAGTGGTTACGACACACTGGATTTTAGATTTGTCTCATGTAGAAGTAGATTTTATGATTTCATGATTATTATTATCATATATATGTACATAAGAGTGAGTGATGGAGTCTGTGAGTATGTTTACAGTATATACTTCTTAATCTCTGTATGTGTTGGTGTTGATTGGGCTGTCTGTAAGCGAGTAGCACGTCGTAGTGATGCAGTATGGTACATGGTGATCTTACCTGTAGATCCAAGTAACACGTTATATAGCATTGATTTTACTTTTTGCAACAAGTAGTTTTTGGCTGGGTCTGGAACACAACAGTTATATATACATATACAAATCTTGAAAGCAATACATATACTGGCACACTCCATATATTCCACAAGAAAATAATTATTCAGACTATTTTTTATTCTTATATAGACGAGAACAAGAAGCTGTGTGGCTCACAAAGGATATTTAGTTTTCAAAGCCTTGTCTGATAAATATATTTATGCATACCCCTTGAACAGAATTTTATAATGCTGCAAAGAAATAGGCCCCCATCCAAACTCCCGTGCTGAAATCATTGAAAAATATTAAGAAATTTGAGTAATGATGAATGATTATACACACAATACCGGTGGCTGTTGATCCATCCATCAATCCAACCCTGTTCAAAATAATTTCAGTATATACTATTACTGCAGCGTGAAATAGTGAGGATGAGTAAGCGTTGCACTTTGCACGAGATGATCAGGGCCTGCACAGGAGCCGTTTGTCACCGAGAATGAGCTTGATCTCGAAAGCAATAATGAGTGTTTGCGAGCAGTGAACAACTCCATTAGAAAATTTCGTTAGTAACAAGGAACTAGTTTTCGTTGGAAGTTACACAAGGAAAAGGTATCAGTTGTGTGTTCACAAATGCAGACGGGATCTTGATTTGCTTTCACCATCACTGAGGAAAATTTCCCTCATACAAACTGAAAATGGAATGGGTCATGGTTTACTTGGGTATGTCACAGAAAAGTTGACCATGAAACACAGAGCGTCATGACTACATTCTGAAGTTGCTGTAACACTTCTCCCGCTTCCATTTTACTATTAGCCCAACTTGGAACCTTACGCCAATACTACGTTCGAATATTAATTTTTAGCTATCATCATTTTTGTTTCCGTTCTGGTACCGTAGAGTAACTTTTGCTCCTTGTACTGGTTATGAACATTGTGTTTTGAACCTTATCAGCAATCATACCTAGTAGTGTGTAGAGTAATGACTTGACCTGTACCTAATTGTTGCAGTAATAATATCAGATAATTTCATCACCTGTGCTACTCTTGTATTTCCGATGAGGGCTGATCACAGCCTATCTGAGTCACCAAGATTTTTGTGTACCTGTACTATTCTCGCCGCTGTTCCATCACACGCGAACAGTTGGTTTCATAGTAACTGGGTATTATATTCCTTGCGGGCTCGTGTTGAACTTTGATGTAGGCCTCGAGTGGACAAATGTGTCATGGCTTTCGTAGACTACGTGAGCGCTCGTGTCCTTATCATTCTGCTTTTCATAGAATGTGCAGACACCATGGATTCCCGGACGCCACCATGGTAGTGACAATGCTAACACTATTGCCAGGTCATACAATCACAGAGTAATGAGATTTTCCCATGACATTGCTTGAATCACCTTTATTGCAGAATTAAAAAATTAGCCCAAGAGTCCATTATGTGAACTGCCACATACAGCTATAGTAGTATTCAAAACAGTGGGACTACAAAATGATTGGGGTTGCATTTTTTGGATCAAAGAGAGCTGCTTCGAAAAATATTTTAAGGCTGCATTCTTAAGGCACCATCAAGACGGATGACCTCTCCATTAAGGAGTGGATTGCCCACAATGGATTCAACCAGCATTGCATACTCATCAGGGTTGCCCAAACGATTGGGACATGGCACAGATTTGGCTAGAAATGCCCGAACTTTTTCTGGAAGAGCTTGAAGGAGAGGCGTTTCCATTAATCCTGCAGAGTTCATTTTCAATCATTACTGTCTCATTTTCTCGAGTAATTACTAGTCGCTTACGAAACAGGTCTAAAGTAGAAGGTAAGTATTACCTGGAGCTATTGTGACGACACGAATACCCTGGGGAGCTAAGTCTCGCGCCAAAGGTAAAGTCATCCCAACGATAGCACCTTTGCTTGCTGAGTATGCTACCTGGCCAACCTGTCCCTCGAAAGCTGCTACACTAGCAGTGTTCACAACCACACCTCGAAGTCCATCCGAATTCGGTTCATTTTCTCCGATCAATCCCACTGCCAACCGAGTAATATTGAACGTCCCCACAGCATTCACCTAATTTCAGAAAGAAAATCTCATTGAGCCACAGCATTCGCTTAGTCCAAGCAAGTTAAACTTGAACATACCGTCAAGACTCGAGTAAAATCATCCAATTTATGAGGTAGTTTCTTTTGGAAATTATACGTTTTGAATGCCACCGCGATGCCAGCACAGTTTACTGCCACATCCAACCTTCCGAATTTGTCTTTGGTAATTTCTAGTATTTTCTGTACGTCTTCTTCCGAAGTGACCTTGGAACCAGGAAATAAAATTGAATTTCAATAAATGGATCGTGATATCAAGCAAATTATATTCAAGTCAACCCCAATGTCTACTATTATTTAATCATACGACCACAAAAATGCAACTGAGTGAGCTGAGCTGTTGATATCAAACAACCATTCATAAACATCATACATCTTCACTTACATTTCCTGGAGCAAATATAGCGTTAGTCCCAAGTGATTCAGCTAGCTTTCCACCTTCCGAATTCGGTAAATCCACAATGACGGCTTTACCGCCCTGATTTACAAATCTCTGCACTGTTGCCCGGCCCAAGCCTGAGGCTCCTCCTGTTACCAACCCAACTAGACCCTGAAAGAGATAGAGAGTATCAATCACATTTAGCATGTCAGACTGAAGACGGCAATTTTGTATTAGACTTAATAATCTAAATTTAGCCGGACCTTCAACATTTTTACCGTCTATCGCTTCCTGCTTGCACCGCCAGTTCAGTTAGAGGGCAGATCAATGACTGTATTGTGCTGGAAACTCACAAAACAGCACTAGTGACAGGGAGTTACGAAACGATTGACACTGGAGGCAAACTCACTTCACCAGCTTGATCAACTCCATGGGACACACAGTAAAGTTCTCCAGCTATACTTGTTCCATCGAACCTATTTTGATGAGTATATTAGGCACGAAAAATAAGAAGATTGTATATCTCCCTTCCCGAACTCAAAGTATACAGTGCGGTCGGCAACATATCATAATTGCCGCCTTCCACAGCCACAAGTCACACACAAGGATACCGGGGCAATAAGAGCT
>WJFA01002831.1:0-14577 GCA_009870155.1 Pseudobourletiella spinata | reverse complement strand
GATGCTTCCAAATTTGTGTATCAGGACTTATGCGCCACCCTGTAAATATGAATCCTGATTTGTGTTCGTATTCATATTATTCGTATTCAAATAAACTGTGATTTGTATTCGAAATTCGTATGAGAAACTTTTTAAGGATTCAGAATTGATTCGTATTTGTATTCATATTATATGAATCCCCCATCCCTGGCTAAGGCCATAGTAGTAAGCATTTTATTTTATTGATTAATTTCTAACCGTGTCGCCCTCGTGTGGCTTCGCATAATGTGCTAATCTTGCAATTTCCACCAGGAATAGGTAACTACAGATAAATTTGTGCGCATTGAAGAATAATTCATTAAGCTCACAGAGTGCGAGGAATTTAAAGATAATTAACAAAATCTTACCTCTCCTGCCAACCACGCTTGTTAACACGGTCGAATCTAGGTGGGTAGTTTACAGTTAACAAATATTCAAATCCATAACCGTTTCGGGTAACCCTACATGATTTAAAGGGTAGAATAACTACCGGTAATACATATCAATTAAAGATGTCACGAAGTCATTACTGGATAGTCTACTTTAATTGCTGTAGAGTTTTGCCACTAATGCAACAAAGCGTCCAATGTACAAATTAACATAGAACCAACACATTATTACACGGAGATAAAAGTGTAAATGGAGTTTACGAACGTAGCCTCAAGTATGGCAATGCTCCGCGTAGCGGATATTTACAAAAAAGTGGGTGGAACATGTCCCGTGATCCTGCGGCACGGCCTGATTTACTTGTTATCACGTCCGTCACCAGAATGACGTCACAGTTCATTTCTATAAATTCAATTGAAATTTAACTTCTTTCAGATTGTTTACGATAATTTCATACTGTTACTTGCATATACTCACAGAAACTACTTCAAATTCGTAATGAAGACTTTTAGATCACAACTTTAAGATGCCATAACGACACTAATGGAAACACTTCGTACTTATGAGTGAGTAAACGTATCGTCTGTAAAAGTTGTCATCTTGAATTCACGCTTTAGTCCACCTATACCTCTTCAACTTATTGTAATGGCTGAGCACCGACAATATACCGTGGGGATGACATCAAAACCACAGCTTAAATTTAATTCTTATACTAACTAAAAGGGATGTGGAAGATTTTTAGAAGAGATTTAAAGATCGTCAGCCCTTTCTTCATTTCTACGTTTCATTAGGAAAATAACCGGACGATCCACCTCATACAACTTGATGGATAATGTAAATTCCAATTATCCGCTACAAGTAATGGTAAATGGATAAAGGGTTGAAATTAAAAGTAAATTAATGGGTAACCAAGCTCCTGTAAGTCCTCCTCCAAGTAATGGTAAACCCCAGCTCTGGGGTAATTACAGTATGGTACGTTACATGGGCATTAAAGATAGTCTCGGGAGTCCTCACCGACACTCGGGTTTAGTTCCAATTTTAGTTCAAATCGACCCATGGGTACACAAGTGCAGAATTAAAAGCAGCTACAAAATACAGCGTAGCTTTTGAGAGAAGAAACCAAATTCTAAAAGTACCGAAGTTCAATACCTTTTGAGGCTCTAGTGAATTTTAATGTGGCAAATGTAGAGCGAAATTCTCAGGTCGCTTTATTAATGTCCATTATTACTACCGCGTACGCAATCACCGCCACGGCAAGCTGAAAGAAAAACGTTCAAGGGTGAGCTAAACTGTTGTTTTTTAGGAGCAACGAAATTAAGTATAAAAAATTTTATTAAGAGTATATTTTAATGAAAATAAACAAGTTTAACTCACAGCTCCTAACAGAGGGAAGGTAATAGTGAATGTCTTCCCTTGGATTCCGATACTGTTAATGAGTATACGGTGCTGTTCAATTTCTCGCTCCCTCCATTTCAATAGCTGTACCCTTCTTGGACGCAGAAACCTTCCGTCCTGTCGTGGCTCCTGAGACAACAGCAGTCCCACATGGACCTGAAAAAGGTGGACAATCAAGTTCAGAGTAATGAGTTGCTCACAAAATGCTGCATTAGCCATTGATGTTTACCAGCGAATTAGCCTTAGCTGAAAAATACAGGAAGAATGAGAGGATAAGTATATTTGCGATGATTTGGAGCTTCACGCTCCACTCTCCGGTCAGTGAACCTTGCCCTATACTCGAAAGAAATGGAAGAAAGCCGAAGCATAATTGGAGCACGAGGAGTCCCACAGCATCATTAATAGCAGTGGATGCCTGTCGCAGCTGCTGAACTGTAGCAAGTTTCTGAAAACCCGGCCATTCATGGCATACCAAAAATTACCAAATCCACAATTAAAACCTGGAACGGATAAAGTGGACGGGATGCATTGAAACTTGCCTCATCCAGGCTCACTTGAAGAGTGAGTTGCTCCACACTCATCCGGGTCAGCCAGTAGAGTACAATGGCTACGACAAGCAGTAGATGTTCACCAACGTACTGCAGCCAGGTCTCATACACAATGGCGACCATAATGCCAACAGCTATGCAACTTTCCATCAGACCATTCTCAGTTTCTAAATATCAAATCATACCGTGGAAGCTTTGAAAGAAAAGGAATGGAACCATATGACTGCTAGGGTTTCATGAATGCTGAAAGTTTAATTGTACCTGACATGTTCAAAATCTGCTTGAATCCTGCTTGAACCTGGTTTTCATAATAACGGAAATTTTCCAGGACAGAATAGTTTGCAAGTTCAAAGTGGACAAACAAAATCTCATCGACGGCAATGAAAATCGTGGAAGAAACGAGTACAAGAAATACAAATCGATGTTGCGTTTCCAAGTTGATCAACACATTTCTACTTCGGACAGACTTGATCATTCCGTCCTCAACGTTTCGTAGGTGCATCAGTAGCCGCCCGAACTTGACGGATTTAGCATAGCATGTGTATCGGAACAATGCTCCATTCACAATCCACATGAAGTAAGACGCCTGTTTGACAAACGCGGAAAATTGGGTGATAAGGGAAACTGGAGCCTTCCTCCACATCTGCAGAGCTTCGAGGGTGAAATCAATGCAGAGGAGGACGCATACCGATGCTTGTAAGCCAATCAAGAAAATCTGCCGCCAAATTAAAAATTCAAATTAGGTTCAACTAACTTTGAGCCAGACCACTGCCCACCGCATTTGACCACTTTCGATTGCTGCGTCAATTTCGGTAGCATTGCTACGCTGGCATCTCTCAGACTGACATTTCGGCTTTTGGAGATTTATATTTTCATATGGCGTTCAATAGTCGTGTTCAGATATTGGAAAGGTCGAGTAAACCAAAACCACAATCTCACTAAATCTTCCATCCCAAGGATAAGTTCACATGACTCTGTATTTTCGAATAAACCATGTAATTTGTGTCAGTGCGCATCAATCAACGTACCTTGCTTTTGTTGAAGTCACACTGCTCCACGTTGGCCTGAGTGCTGACAGAATGTGCAGTGGCGAAGGGTATAATTAGAGTATAGTGACCAAATCTCAGGTAGTTTTCTAAGATTGCATTCACGGGATATTTTGTGTCATGCTTTGGTATCTCCATCCGAATTATGATGTTGAACTTCATAAAATTTCTAAAAACGATGGATTAAGTTTCATGAACACGTGTATATTTTTCGATCAACAGAATTAGAACTGCAACAATAATTCCCTATTCGAAATACAGGATGAAAATTTGTCCAATTGGAGCAGTTCTCGACTTCCAAAAAAGTTGTGCAGACGGGACGGGTCACACAAGGTTTAGTGCTTCAAACCATGTAGGCAGAACACATAGCGATAGACTTGTGGGATTCCACAAAAGAAGCAAAGAGCAGCATGCAATTCTTGTCTATATTTGCGCAGCCCAACAAACTAGCAGAACGAATCCTTTAATATTTAATTCCCGATGCTGCCCTTAGTCGTTTACTGACAAATGATTTTTTACAGATTGTACTTGTTCTTACTGTGCAAGCAATGCAGGGCTGTAACTGGTACAGTTTTCGCTGCCATTGCCAGTTTGCCACAAATGACTTTCAAGATCACCATGTTTTTCATTTAATTAAATTTTGTGGCATAGATTGAAAAGCTTGCTTCAATATGGATGTTTTCGTGAATTTCTTTTCAACTAGTGTTTCTCCTTCTATATTCGGTACTATTGCATTGGTGGCGGACCCATGGCGGATAAACATTCTGGCGAGCCAACAGAATAACTATTTGCAGGCGCCATTGAAGCTTCGCGACGCGATGGTGTTTACCTCACCTATAGTATTGGAGAGCCACCGCGATACGGAGTTGGGATTTCGAATGTTGAGGAATGTACGCCTATTGATTTCCTGCTTCCACAAGTTTTCGGAAAGATAGAGGACTTTAGTTTTTTTGGAAAATTTCATTTTGTTGATTCAGATAGCCCTTAGCTGGGGCTGGGCTTTCAGATTTGTGATTATTTTCTCCGATAATTAATTTGTGAGATTCAAATTGTTCAAATTGTTGAAATTCACATTGTTTAAATTCAAATTCAATTTGTGAAATGCATTTTCACTGTCCCAACAACGTTGGTTTTTGAGTGGGAAAATTGGGCTTTATCAATTTTGTACGACAAGAAAACAATTTTTGTGGTCTCGTCTCAACTCCGTTGGCCTTGCGTGTGTGGTCATGTCAATTGAATTCCGTAATTGAGGCGTGCCGACACGAGGCCAAATAAATGATGCGCATCATGCTATTGGGGTTATTGCGCTAGCCCAATACTTTTTCGGGACATTATGAGACCGGAGCTGGTGGTGTGTTGTGAAACTAATTTTTCAGCCAGCATTAGTTTCACAGAGGGCATACATGCGCATACCCGAATGCGAATTCTGAGCTTTTTTACCCGTTCGGAAACTTGCGCTGGTGATGTCAGCGAAAAAACTCAAAGGAATTTTACGCGAAATTTAACAAATGATCGAAGTTGGGCTACAAGAGCGAAAACAAGTGTGACCTATAGTTCTGGGAAACCCTGTATAGTTATTAAAGATATCCGTTGTTACTTTTATTGTCATTGTTCATGTTGTTCATATTGTTATTGTTCATTATTACTATTATTGATCAGCACTACCAGTTAGCACATGCAAATTCAGTGTGTTCACCCGGTTTCCAATTGTAAATTGTGAGTGTCACGCGTTTACGGGATGCAATGTAACAGTTCTTGTACCTACAAGGATATGCCACCATCGTGATAACAGCGGTATTCGGACAATTGAAACATTGGCAACTGAAACAAGACTATTCAAGTATAGTGATAACTCGAACGTGGACAACTTAATAACAGTAGTAGAGAATACGGCAAGTCCCATCAGAATGCCCTGCGTGACCTGTGAGTTGAACAGAATTGTCGAGCTTGGAAATAAAAATTTTGTTGAGCCACACGAAAATGTTCATTATTTTTTTAACAGAAGGCAGCTGTTCACAAACGGCAAATGGCTCGAGATGAAAACACATCCCAGAGGATCGCACAAAATAGCAACAAAACGTGTGACAGGGCTGACAACTTATGGATTTTAATATGTTGTGACTGAATTGCAGCCATTCCTGCCACCAGCAGGTACTGAAAAATTCCCGGGTTGCGTACATCTATAGCCAAGAGGATGACGGATGAAATATGAGACTTTAAGTACCACCCCACACGAAATTTTACGCCTTCATTTCAAACTTCCATCGGCTCAACGTGTGCCAGATTTATTTACTCAAAGTCGTCACATAGTTGTAGTGACATGAATACAATAATACGTGAATTAAGTGACGAAAGGCGAAGTACTGTAAATGATTATTTAATTCAATAGATTCGTAGCCTTTTCTGCATTTAATCATCATAACGGATTACTCCTAATTTGTTGCGCACCATCCGGATAGCGTTATTTGCACTACGATTCGCAAGTAATTTGCTTCACTTGGCTCCCTAGACCAACCCGATCCTTACTTGATTAACTAAAACTTCAACATCTCACTGTATTCTGAAGCACGTCCGAATTAACACATAAATTTCGGAAGCCCTAAGAATACACCGTGAACAACTGTAAGGCTACCACTAAAGGCGTATGCCACCGAAAGATGTTTGAAGACTGAATTCTGGAAGTTAGTATAAAATCAACACATACTTTGCTCAGCAACAAATCACATCAGTTTTGCATGAAACCGCAACCGGCTTCCATCTCTGAAACAACTGACGGATCAAGCAGAAGCCCCAAGTTTTGATAAGGCAGAGCTGTAAGGAAATTATTCATTCTCATTCATTATTGCATACAACAAGGGAACAGCATTTCGTCTCGTCACAGGTTATTACAATCTCCAAATCTTTTGGATACAGAAATTGTATCTCGACATTCGTTAGGCATCCTAAGTTTTCTACCGTACTATTCTCATATTCTCGTTATTCAATGTAATTATTGTTATTTATCTCATTGTTAAAGCTCAACTGAATGATTGAATATAGCAAGCGCACGATTATAATCTTGCTAAGAACTGTTCGAGCGCAGCCTGGACTATTGGCACCTTAACATTGCTGGCCTCTCAGCAGCTCTCCTAATTAACAGTAACAAACGCGAGCAGGGGCCTTCGAATACTGATTTTCCTTCAAATTTCCCGTCCGTATCGAAACTTTTACTTTGACAATTCACAATCCACAGGGCTGCCACGAATACCACGACAAAACAGAAAACCAAAATCACAATAATGTCAGGCCGTATGTTTTTTCGGGGGCAGCCATCTCATATTTCTTCCTTAAACAGAAGATAACAATAATTATGTTTGTTCTCGGACTTAAACTTAAGCCAACTTTAACACTCGAGTACGACTAATCAAATTCTGGCCCAGCTGTCGCTTGGATCTGTCATATATGCAACAAGAATTAGTAATTAATTAATTTGAACGCTACAGCATAAGGAGATCACAGGTCGGAATTAATACGCACAGCTCAACAAGGCACCCATTGCGACGGGCCGAGTGGCAATTTACAAAAAGAAGGCAACTGTAATGTACATCAGCAGCATGGCACCGGCTACTGCCATCACATGGTTTCGCTGGGACAGTATGCCGGTCACAGTGATTCCCTTGTTCCGGGCGCACCGGTGCAGTTCCAGCAACGCAATCCCAGCTTGCAAAAGATCCACGCTCATGAGTGGGATGTCACGAAGTATCTGGAACAAGGATATACGCATTGCATTAGTAACTTTTGTATTTACAAACTGTCCTCAATGTCCCTAATTTTGACTCATAGTGTCGTACCTGATGCATCTGCCCCTTTTGCTGGATGACGTTGAATACGAACTGGTCCCAGCCACCGGATATGATGTGGAACAGTGAAATACTTCCGATGAGCAGGAGCGGCAACGGCGCCAGTGGCTTCCGGCTATCCAAATTGAGAACAACGAGCGTGGAGGAAATCAACTCCGTGACGGTGTAGAACACCTGGTGGTTCCACATGCTGTAAAACTCATCGTTCAAGTAGTTCCAGTGCGCCCACCACGCATAGTAGTGGGAATGCAGGGAGGTGAGGAAGAGGATCCCCATGGTGACCCTTAATTTCCGGCTCCACACCAGCTGGAACAGTGACTTGAAGCATTCGTACATGAGCACGGTGGCAATCACGGTGATGGTCCACATCTGGAACGTGTTCCACGTGCTGTTGAAGTAGACATGCTTGTACCGTGCGACCCCCGCCTCGTACGGACCTGCAATGAGGCCAGTAATCATTATTCTTGTTAGACAAAGTTTGTTAGACTCACTGGATTCCAAAGAAAATGTGTTGTGGCACTCACTGACCTCAGAAATGTCAAGAGTTCAGACCTTTGAACACGGTGTCCCAGCAGGAGCAGGTGCATTTTTCCCGGTCCACTTTGACGTTGAGGTGAGACCAGAGGCGGTCGAATATGAGCATGTGCGCCGTGGGGAAAATGATGGGGACACAACAGGCGAGAGCAGAGAGTGCGAGCAGGCGGTGGCGGGCATCCGCGCCTCCACCATCATCCATGCGCTCCAGTTCCACCGCACATTTGTCACTTTTCCGCCGGAGGTCCGTGAGACCCAGGCTGTTGTGATTCTCAGGCATTGTCGTCTTTAAGTTAACGAATGTCTCCAATGCAATGGTTTATCTGGTGATTTGTCCTCGCAGGATCTGACTCAATTCACAGCCCACTTTTCAAACTCGAAATAAATGTGGACAGCATTGTAACTGCAAGGAAGGCTTCAAGAATTAAAACACGATAGTGGCGAGGCGGCTGTGTCTTCCGGCAATATGGTGGTGGTGACCGCAATGTTATTAGGAGCCCACGTCATCCGTGGTTCTGTCAACTTCCTTGACATTTCCTTTGAAATCCGCCGATACGAGACTCAATCTAATGGTCTCAACCTCTCAACCTCTTCGTGGAAATCATTCGTGGATTGCTGGATTGGTTATTTATTTCCCTTGATTCGAGCTGAAGGCACTAAATTCGCTGAAGTAAACCGGTAGACTTTAGCCAATAGGCTTCCATGGAGCACCAGAAATTGAGGCGTTTTCGAAGCACGGAACTATCAAATCCGTGCTGCGTGAGACACAAATTATGAAGAAGGTTCAACACGGCTTTACTTGATGATTAGTACAGCGATATTAAGGACGGGAAATCGTGGCTGCACTAATGCTGGCCATGAACGAGAGGTATTTGCTAAGCAGGAGTGATAACCTGCTGTGGTTAACAGCTGCCAAGTGAGTTGCATCCTTGCCATCGCCACCGGCTATAAGTGAGAGTCATACCGCATACGTGTGCGGAGCTACAGAGTTACTGCATATCTACTTGTAATCAGCTGTGGCCTAATGGGTTCCCCAATTTCATACAGGACAGAATAAATTTCACACTGAGATAAATAACACCCCCGCCTCTGCACTGTACGAGTTCGTTATTATTGGAACTTTGCTCACTGCAGGCAAACTTGAGGTCTGAATTTGTGACGACAGTTTAACGTGGAACTCTCATGACGTACTGGAAGCAGGTAGAAATGTATTGAACTGACTCTTGCCTCCTTGCATACGCCGTGTGTCTGTTTCCTAAATTCGTGAGGGTACACCGTCTTCGTAAGGCACCACTGCGATTGAAACTTCACAAGTTCAGCGGTGTACGAAATGCATTTATTGTGTTTTAATTATGTGGCTTGTACAAATGTTGTTATGAACTAGTCTTGAAGAAACTTTGAAGGAATTGAGTGAGATTTTCCCGTTTTCTCAGGAGTACCGGGGAGCACTCTTGGCTCGGGCTGGCGGACAGAAGAACTGCCTCGCCCAGTTTTTTTCTTGTAAACACAGCTGACTGCTTACCGGACTCCTCCGCATGTGTGCCTCGCTCACTCAGTCAGTCAGTCTGTTTCACCATAGTTGTGGATGCTGAAGTCAGCACAGAGCAGGATGAAGAGGCTTAAGGCCTTTGCTATAGTCTGTAATACATGTCTAACTCACACGCGTATAGCCAATCTCTCATCTACTGTTTCAGAGCTGCGGGTGCGAATGCCTGCGGCCGAGGACGGCAAAATAATTTTGCTCAAGAGGGATCTAAAAACAACTTCAACCTGTGATTTGCCTCTCTTTACAGCATTAAATTGTCACCGTACACTATAGGCAGGATAGCTGTGCCGTCTGTCTGTTTTGTGTACTAGAAAAGCGCAGTAAAAGTTGTATATCAGTTAAATGCAGTGCCCATCTAGAATCCAGCAATTCATGGAGCAAAATATTGTGGCTTCCTTCTGATGTGATTATGTGGATATTTTGGTCCGCTCAACAGGGTCTCATCGAAACCATGTCACAGCTTAACCTGAATCAATGTGCTGCTCAACCGAGTTCACCATCGCCCAAGGTGGAGCTCAACCAGATTAGCACTCACCCATTTCCATGAAGTGCCTTATGGTTGTTAATAAATAATTTTATATATTGATGCGTCCAAGTTACTGGCTTAAACTTCTAAAACAATGTCAAATGCATGCAAGCGAAGTCAGAACGGCTGGGGAAGGTCACACCTCAAAATCATATCCAGGACCAAAGCTGTTGCAAAAGAGAGTATTCAAAATGTGAGGATTCAATTAGAGTAGCACCCAATCATCACTCATCAAAGCTTCACAAACTTACGCTCTCTAAACTTTTTGGCCTGCTTTTAGAAAGCTAATGATGCGTCGTCCTCTGGAGCTCATCGGAAACTGGCTGAAACCATAAATCTCCAGATAAGATGTCTCATGGAGAATGACGTAGAGGTAATTTTAGACGTTGGCGGTGAGTGTATCCACATAGTCTACAAAATCAATATTTTAAAATTTCTGAAAAATTCATGACATCAGGAGTTCAAAAATATACTTTGAATTTTTTGTCCGAGACAGTACAATGGGCGTAAATGGGAGCGTCCACGAAATTTAAAACTGGAAAATCCTTATGGGGTTTAACATGGGATTTTTCAGTGAGGACGTACCCCCGCCCTTGGTGGTGACTCAGCTCCTCTGTGCGTTGCCCAACTAACGCCTACTTTCCCAAATATTCAAAAAACTCCGAAAATTTAACACCGAGTGTCCCACAAAGTTCGCAATTGTGTTTACGAATATTTCATGTCATGTAAGTCAGTGGAAATTTCCCGTTGTTTCATGATAGGTTGTGCTCTCCAAATGTGCATATGATGATTAATTATGAACTTCAATTTGACACGATGATCGACATTTTGGCCAAACCGTCCTGTTGTAGATTCAGCCCAAACGGGGGATACCAAACGGGCCGATTAAATCTAAAGGAATAAGTTTTGATGCTGATGATGTAGTGTGGAGATGAGCAGTGACCGCCGATCGGCTCCAGAGTTCAAAGTGTACTAGCAGGACGGTAGGTAGGTAGTGTACAAGCACCGCAGCGACACCCTCCTGCGTATCACGTAAATGTAAAATTTTCTGCTGCAACTCAAGTGCATGCAGACAAAATGTGCTGCGTGGGAAGGCTCTTACATCCTTCACAAATGGAACGACCATCATATCCACGCGGATGATAACTAAGATGGCAAACAAACAAGGGGACGTTGGCAGGTGTCCGCGGCGCACAGAACTGACACCCTATGCAGCGCAGAGCGTATCCATTCCGATTACCTATCTGAAAGCGGTAGTGGAAGGGAACTCAGATTTGACCCTTCTGGAGGGTCACAAAGTCTGAGGTCAGTAGTTGCGAAGGGGTTATACGTGCTGATAAAAATCCCATGTTAAATCCTATTAGGATTTCCCAGTTTTGGATTTCGAGTGAGTCCCCATTAATACAGACGGTGAGTCAAGGGACAAATATTTGCTTGAAAATTTTTTTGATCAGAAGGCGGGAAAAGTTTTAGAAAATGGAAAATGTTGGTTTTCATAACTCTCGAAGTGGACAATACCGAAATACAGCAGCAGTAGAACTGTTTTTGAGCGTATTTTCAAAAATGTCGCGAAATTCAAAACTGGGAAATCCTTATGGGATTTAACATGGGATTTTTCAATCAACACGTACTCCCCCCCTGTGCATTGATTGACTCCGAAAGTTATTGACTCTCTGGTGGGGTCAAACCTGAGTTTCCGCTCCTACTACTTTGTGACAGGTAATGTTTGTGGATGCGCTCTGCGCTGCGTAGGGTGTCATCGCTGTGCACCACGGACACCTGACAATGTCCCCGTGTAAGTGTAACTGAAGCTGCTGCGTGGCTGAAAGTAACTACTAGTGACATAGGCATCCATCTGAATGAATTTGACTTGCTTGACGTGAAAATGTCGTTTTAACCGACCGCGAGGTAGACCAGAGGTACTTTATATAATCATATGGTCGTAGTTTCACAAAAGGCTTGTATATTTCTCCGCTGGTAATGTGAGCAATTAAAAATGTTACACCCTTCTGAATTTAAAGATTAACGAACTTCAAACTTTCCCGCAGCTGTCACATCGCATCTGTCACACATCGTTGTCTCAAAAGACGCAAGAAACTCATTTTAATTTTTGAAACACCATTACAATGATTCTTAAAGAAACGGCAAAGCTTGGTATTCACCCTCGTTGTCAATGTGCCTACACGGCAGTTGAATCCATTTCACATCTGACGTTCTGTAAGCTCCACAGTTTTTACTCTGGTCGTAGGTATCCTCTGCAAAATGGCTGCCGACCAAAAGCGACCCATCATCCCAATGCCAGTAACCTTCCTCTCTGAGGTCATTGATTCCAATCCAAAAGAGGTTTTCAAGGCCATTGAACATGGCAAATAATTCCACTTGACAGTGTTTACTATCGTTCTTCGCCTGAGCAAGTCGAAAGCCACTGTCATGACACGCCCTACGGGCAGTGTACCAGTCTGTCTGCAAAGAATAACTATGAATTTCCTGTATTCACTCACTGGCACATTTGTGTTAGAGCAAGCAGGGATAATTTGAATGGTTACCCTAGTGGATCCATAATAAAACTTTCGCGGGGTTGATTCCATAGCGAAGCCATTTGAAGTCAGTTGGACAAGTGGTAAAAATTCTCCTGTGACTACCACCATCCAAGTTACAAATAAAATTGGCACGTGAGGGGAGTTGGCTGCCATTTTCCTCCCAATAAATCCATTCGTACAAGCGCCGGACAAAAGTTGTAAACTCTGCGACTTTGAGCTTCCCTTGTCCTCTGGGGTAGAAACTGGTTTTCACACCTCCTGGTCAGCTATCGGAGGGATGCAAGAAGATACGCATTTACGCTGGATAAGTCATGCTTATCCATTGCTGTTGCAAGCTAACGCGGCTGCAACGAATTAGTGAATTTATCCAGAGTTGGCGAGCGGAACCAGTTGCTTGGAGTTCAACCGTGATGCGTAACATGCCGCGAGGTGCCACTGTAGTGCTCATAGAGGGTAAATGAGATTCTTTGGAACACCTTTATGATGGTTTATATATTTTGACAGTGTTATTCAAGATTTTTGATTCAGAACTCACAGCGCAGTCTCACTACATGTACGCTAAAATTGTGGGAAACTATTAATGAATGCCAACCCTTGGTCGAACCTATCTCGACTGGTACTTAAAGATATGGCAATCAAAAATGTTTGAAATAATTCCATTTTCATTTCACATCAGTTCGTTTATCAGCAAGCTTACCGTATCTGCTTTACGTTTAGATGTGCCCTCTCAAGTAATTCAATGAGCCCCTAACAACAACGAAAACGAACTTCCTGAGGAAACTCACAGACTCATGTATATCAACACGACCGTGATCACTACGTCGCATCGAACCGAGCGTAAAAACCACAAATGTTGCTGGAGTTTAAATGTAACGGAAAATAAATTAGATTGCATCGCACATCCGCAGATACTTTATTTTATACACTCTCAGGGGGGGGGGTTTGAAATCCCGAAAATCCCCGTATGACTCCAGGCCATCGATTACGGAGGAGGGGCTCGTGTTCGGGTAGAAAGTGTATGCGTAACATAGCCCCTAATGCAAACCTGATCCTAATGCTTATTTAGATGTTATATCATTCCGCTAGAAAGTATGGGAAATATTAAATCTCGGCGCGCCTAGATCAGATTCAAGTGGTGCTAGCAGTGACCGTAATTTATATGAAAAGTTCGTCCTTCGGAGGTGCAAAATGCTTGTAGGCTCACAAAGTGGGTTCGTTAAATCGAGTTTTCCGGTATTCAGAGGTTTGAAAGAGAGTTCGAGAGCTGTTTACATGCTTAAGCATACGGAAGTCGCCGGGACGAGAGTGTATCCGGTACACCGAGGTTGTCGTTACACTTAGAGCCGGTAGAGCGAGGTTTCACGGTATTGGTATGTTACCCTATCTAGCGGATAGCGTGCTCTTGGGATTCAGAATATGCAGTCAAAATGTATACAGCACACTAGCCAACAGAGTTACATGATTAAATCCTCCTATATAAGTAGAGATGCATGTGGAATGCGAGAGAAATCTCATAAATAAAAATATTAATTGGGTTGAGTCTCGACCACAGGAATAATATATTTATTCCTGCAAAAATTATATTTATCGCAACAGCAGTGTACCAGTACCAGTGTAATACATAAATTTTATTAACCTATGAGTCTGCTCTCAGTACTAACAAGGGGGTTAGGAATGACAAAGGACACTTCCCACATGCCAATGGCGCACAGCGCCGTCACCCTATGGAACGCAGAGCTTATACATAAAGATTATCTCTTGCAAAGCAGTAGGCGCGGAAACTCAGGTTTGACCCTTCTGGAGGGTCACAAAGTCTGAGGTCAAACTATGCAAGGGGGGATACGTGCAAACTGAAAAATCCCATGTTAAATCCCACAAGGATTTTCCATTTTTGGATTTCGAGTGACTTCTAATTAATTAACATAGTGCCCGATGGGGCCAAAATCTGTCATCGCAATTTTTGCCTCAGAACGCCGTGAAATTTCTAAAAAGTGTGAAACATAGGTTTTGTTGATCATACTAGTTGAAAATACTTGAATAGAATAACAGGGGTGGGATTTTTGTGGCATTTTTCAAAAACCACTCGAAATTGAAAACGGCGATTTTCTTATGGAATTTAACATTGGATTTTTCAGTTTGCGCGTATCCCCCCCCCCTTTGCATAGTTTGACCCCAAAACTTTGTGACCCTGTCGTTGG
>WJFA01002830.1:0-14588 GCA_009870155.1 Pseudobourletiella spinata | reverse complement strand
CGACATTCAAGCACTTTTCCGTACCTATACCTACTGTTTTAGCCACGTTTTGGTAGTATTTGAAAAATAGTTAGTTTAATTAGTTTATAAGTAAGTTTAGCGAGGTACTTAATCTTAAATCAAACTTTGAAGTACACAATTTAACTTACTTAAAGTTTTATTTTTCACTAGTGACGTAAATCGGAACGCGGAATTCCGGAACTTTCCGGTTCTGACCCGGAATCCTAACGGAAAGATTCCGATCAGAATTCGTTACGCACTGCTTCGGAAACGGAAAGTTCCGAAGTCTGAAATTAGCGTAAAAATCTACCATATCCATACCTATGTTGAACACAGGTTCAACAACATACCTGTTTTGAAGTACTTCAATACCGCCTATTTCTCTTGTGGCAATGCTTATCCCTGGAAGTAATACATTTGCAGCTATCTTTGTATAACGTTTTCATTCCCTTTAAATTTAGCCTATTTAATATATCTATTTAATATTTAATAGAGAAGTGAATCTGATCCAGCATCTTATTGTCATTAACCAGTTCTCATAAAAGGAGTTACAGTCAAGCACCATATTACATTTCACAAATAGAATGCACTCAAGCATGTCAATTGACAATTTTGTCATCTCCGTCGTCCAAATCTTGTTCACAATAGAGAAGATCATTTCCTGGGGGCGTTCGACCCTATCAAAAACAATGTTAAGATTTTACCACAACACAACCGCAACTTGTAGTAAGCTGTAAGTGTATGTTTAAGTGTAAAAATTTCGTATTCTAATATACTAAATTCTGTCACTCCATTTCCCATGGTATCGCAGGCTAACCAGCCAAAGTAAACAAATTATGCAAAATGTATGTCTTCGTATCTGAGCTACTATATCTTCACCATAACAGCTTTTACTTGCTCTTGGAAATAGTCGCAATTTTTTCGCAAGAAAAGAGTCGAAAACGTCCAAAGTTTTGCACAAAATAGCCACTGCATTCGCCACAAAATACTCCGGCAAATTTTACAGAATGTGATAAAAACGAAGTCGTCAAAAACGTCAAAGTCGGGGTATTTCCATTTAAAAAATGCTGACGACAATGAAACTACATCGGCTGAAATTTGTTCCTAAAACAGTGTTCCCTACACGTCTTGCTTCAGGTGACGATTTTGTCTACCTAACGCGAATTTACTTACCACAACCCCTCGAAGATGGCAACCAATCAAATTAAGATAATTTAAGTTTTATTTCGCATTTGTTCAATATTAAGAACAACGACAAATTTACGGCGGTGAAAATTTGACTCAAACGCAGCTGAGGGGTAAAAATTTAACATTGACAGGGCGTAAAAAATCATCTTATCGACTTAAAACTTTGCATCCTGGTTGTTTTAGTCAGCACCAAAAATGTTTAAATAGGACACACTGTCCTAGGTCATCAGTGATAACCACTGGAGGTCAGCAATTGCAAACTTCCAAATTATGAAAATACTTAAATCAGGCATCAAAACATGTATGTGGTGTAACCAGCATCTGACAACAAAGTACTGATAATTTGATAAACTAAACTGTCTTTATGATGATGAAAATTTTTGGAAGTTGGCACTTCCTGACTCCAGAGGTGATGATGACCTACAAAGTTTGAAATCGATTGGATGACTTTTGGGTTCCACCCGTGTTAATTTTTGACCTGTCGTCCGAGTTTCTGAATCAACTGTGCACTTTACATAGGTGGTTAAATTGTGATCTGAAGGAGAACGCTCTGTGAACACAACAGCAAAACCGCCAAATTTTCTAGTGCCGTTTGGTTTATTGGAGTTTTCAAATTCCACAAAAATTTCCTAATATTTTGGTCGAGCTGCGCATGTGCCACTCTTGAGCTCAACGTTTACGGTTATACGAAAACGAGGTGAATAGTTTGGATGATCACAATGATTTGGAGATATTTCACTTTTTGAAGCTTTAAAGTTGAAGCATGAGACACAATAGTTATGAGAAAATACACCACAATTTACAAAGATGAGTATCACCTCTTTGAGAGCATCATCCAATGTGTGGTTGATTCGGACATCCTTACAAGAGCAGCATTTAAATTTTAGCCCATGATTCATACTGTATCTCCTTTGGGGGAGACCTTTTCTGCAGTATTTCTTGCGCTACATGAACACAGTCAATACAAAAATTCAAGTCTCCAAATTTATAAACCAAAAGAGGACCTTTTGAGGGGCTTCGGGAAGCCAATAATAGGAGCAGTGAGCGCACTTAAAATGAAATTTCCCCCCTTGTTTTCACTCGAACTTACTCCATTTTTTTGTGTCCCAACGCTTCTGGTATTCATTTTACAATACAATGGGAAAGTATTAAGCTGCATACACTCCGAAGATCGGACTTCTATCCCACGGACATAATTTACAAAGTTGCAAACACTGCACTGGTGGCAAAGCAGGTGAACACATGATAGAATTTTCATTAGAAGTCGATCTGCCATACAAATAGGACAATTCTATGTTCCACCATCAGCATGCGCAAGTAACGTAGCTCTGTTCCACTCGCAATTTGTTGGGGGATGAAGATCGGATGCCAGACATGGCATAAAAAACACGTATTGGACTTAATTTGACAGTATAAGGAACGTAAAATAAGAATCAAAGTGAAAACTGCAGTTTCAAAACAAGAATAACGCGTTCTTTTATGTGCGTGTGTTTGAGTGAGAGAGATTGTGGGGGCAAGTTAGAGAGCATTATCTTCTCCCCATAATGCTTTGCCATAACGGAGGAATTCGTGGTGGTGGTGTTGGCATTGTTGGATTTCCCAAGCGGGTGCTGAATAACACCTTTCATCAATGAGACCGGAGCGGACCAAGCCCAAGAAGTCGTGTAGTAATATTTACAGGTCAGCATGAAACAAAATTATTTTCTCCATCAAAATGGCACGTAGAGTGGGGAGGGGCACGTGTTCAAGGGTGTCAAGAAATAGAATTCTTTATACCTTGGACAATCCCACTGCCTGTGTGTAAAATCTGAGTGTAAGAGTCTGTGTGTTAAAGCCAGCCGGAACGTTCATGCCCACACTGCATAGGAATGCTCTATCGCAGAGGAAATACTTTGCTATTTACATCCGTGCGTTATTACGCCACCGAAGCATTTACCTACTGTGAGTGCGTCCACATGAAAAGTCCAGATATTATTATGTCTTCAAATATATGTTATTAGTATGCATGAATACTATCGGAGACGTTGCATGGAAGATGAAGACGAAGAATAGAAGCGGGCCTGGTGTCATGGAAATAAAATAATAGTGAAATTAATTAATTAATTAATTAATTATTCCTTCCCCATCCTTATATTCTTTTGACCTAGACTTTCTAATTCAACTCCCGTTCTCCAGTATTCACTATTCATGAGGGAATGGAGATTGCAGGGATCGTGCGGGGATGGAATGACCTAGGAGGGTGACTATGCTTCAATTAGGGAGTACAATAATCATAATAAGACAAGGACTGGGACGTTGTGTGCGCGTGTATGAGCCTATTAGCATGTACTTGTATTTGGCTGTTTTGTATGCGTGCGTGCATGTGATAGTACTGTGCCTGTGGTCGTGGGTCTGTGTATGTGTATGTGCACATGGGATGGATCGGTCTCAGTCTCCCACGCCTTCGCATTACATGGAATCATCAACGGTCACAGACTGAACTCAACGGTCGTTACACAAGTGATCCATCAATTTGGGTCATATGGGAACAGAATGTCGGGGTTTGTCCTGTCCAATAATGGTCAATAACAATTATTGTTACCACGTATACCTACACAAGCACACACACAAACAGGCTTACATGCACACAGACAGTCCTTTAATGACCACAAGTAACATTGAAGTCGTGGAAAATTTGATCTAAATAAATCTTGAGGAGTGAGGGAATTATCCCTACCACATAGTGTGACTACCAAGTATCTTACGACCACAACGCTCCAGCTCCTCCAGTTTCATGTGAGGAGTGAGGTTTAGAAACCAGTGCTAAATAAATCATGCATCCCTCTCACTTTTTCTCTTTTTTTCCTGACAAGGAACGTCATTCCAGTTTAACTTGTTTCGTAGATTACAGTACTGGAGAGCAAGAGAGAGCTGGCGGTGTACCTGCTGGCGGTTCCAGTGCCCCAAGCACATGGCCCCATAGTAGATGAGAGTGGAGGAGCGGCTACTCCAAGTTTAGTAGAGAGACTGTGGATGTTAGAATTGCGAGGGATTGAGCATAACTCCCATGGCATGGGTTCGCTCCAAAAGTTAGACCCCTTGAAAAACGTGACTTACAAAGCTCACGTGTGCATTCCATGTAAAAGCATATACCAAGGGGCCCGCTCACATGAAATCTATTGACAACTTCAACCTTCCTCCCCTAAGCAAATGACCTGCGAGAGGAAGAAATGCGACGCCCACAAAGGATGACAAACTCGTAGTGTCAGTTCACTATCTCTCTGAGTTCCATCAAATTTTTCCTTCCAAACGTAAATGCCTTTCCTTTTAATGTGTGATAGTAGGAGCGAAAATAATTTGGACTCATAGCTTGCGATTCAAGGGCAAACCGAGAAAATTCTGTGAGTTCCTCGAAACCGATCACGGAGACAGGTTCAGGTCAGTACTATTGTGTAAGCCTCGTGTGAAAAGACTAATTTGGGAAAATTTGAATAGAACCAAAATTGATTCTTTGATGACGATGGAATCATGGTTTATGAGGTGGAGAAAATTAAGAATTTTAACCCAAAAACGAATTTATACCGTGTGCGTTTGAGGTTACTGCCCGTAAGTTACATAATTTTATGGATAGAACCGATGAACAAAGTTTTCTGGTTTTAAAAATTGTCTTTATGTATATTAGGGAAACCGAGTAAACCTGGGAGCCTTATAAGAATCTTACAGGATGTCATGAAATACTCGTACCGTTTTATCACGAAAGGCTAACATGGCTCACGCGTGAGCAAATAGCAACAGGCGTGGATTATGCGACCCCAGAAGCAAATAGACGTAAGTTAATTTCACTGAATAATTCAATCGGCGCACTTATATTTTATCCGTAATCATTTTTGACGGTATGTACAGGTCCAAAGGTATTCTAACCCGGATACCCACGAAAAGGTGCTAACACGCTGCCCATTCTGGATCAACCCTTGACTATGGATGAGCGGATGCGAAAGAGAGTCAAGGTTAGCGAACCTAACATGGAAAATTTAATGGACTCTAATCCAGTATCGGTTCCTTTACATCAGGTTCTATTGGTGTCACACAGCTGTAGGGGAAGGATCAATCTGTCATTGTGGTTCATTTGAACACCATGAAGCACACAATACATGACAACTGGAAGAAACCCCAGAACGTCGGAATTTCTTCTCCCCGGGAAAAAAACGGGAATTCTGTGGGCGGGAGGCTGGATATTTGTCCGCCAGAGGGCGATTCGGGAGACAGTGAGATTGGGAGGCTGGACATTTGTCCGCCAGAGGGCGATTCGGGAGACAGTGAGATTGGGAGGCTGGACATTTGTCCGCCAGAGGACAATTCGGGAGACAGTGAGGGCGCGAGGCTGGAAATTTTTCCACCGGAGAAATTTTTAAAAAGCATAAACGTGGGCGCAGATATACCCATAGAAATACTCGCAGAATGTATGCATTGCCTGCGGAGTGGTTTTGATTGACATTTTCATTAATTAGTGAACATGTTCTTTCATTGTACATAGTGTTTCCGTTATCATGTTTTTTTTCAATTTTTTTATTGAAATTTTATTCTTAGATAATATGAAACATTTTTCAATCTTTTGAATACTCAGGTTTACTTGCACATTTGAAACATTTGAACATAAAAACATTGAAACAAACACAACCAAAATTTTTCAGCGGTGGAAAGGGAAAACGTTTTTCTGATTATTCTAGCTGTAGAATCACAGCTCACATACCTCAATATGATAGGGGATTGAAATAAGTGGGAATTGTGAAGATGGAATTTGTTGTATGGTAGGAGCAAAAGCTAGCTCAAACTGAGAGACGAGTCTCAGGAACAATCTTCGCAGCTTTAAAAAGTGGCAAAGTACACTTACTTCTGTGAAATTTGCGTACACAAAAAAGTGTTCAACCGGGTGGAGTACTTATTGTCATTTGAGAAATCATTATGATTTCGTTTCGATTCAGGGGGAATTTCGTGCACATCTTGTGCTAAGGTATGAACTATACTTTATCACCCCATCTTACCACCCTGATATATACGGTGTAAGTATGACTAAGCTGGCGAGGTGACTTGAATCATTGCAGTGAGGACGCGTTGGTATTTCCATAGGATTGAGGTTATCCACAAAGATACGAATAAACACATGTAAAATTTCAATTCAATTTGATTTATTCCATTTGAGGGTGATACCCATTACAATTGAGACGTACTTAACCTTTGCATGTGAAATTTCGACGTAAAGCAACAAAACTGTTTCCCTTACATCTGCGAACATTGGAACCATGTGGAAAGTGCAGGTTGATAATAGTAATCGAAACAACTGCAAAAACTCAATAAAAAAATCAAATAAAAAGCTGTGAAGTTCGTGTTAGCGAACAGTTCCCTGTGAAGTTCTTGCTCGTTTTATGGAATTATCTGGTCTGCTCTTTTTGCCAGCTGCAGTTTCGAAGAGGATGAGCCTCTTATGAATTTTTATGACTCAAGTACAAGGTCCTCCGCAGGTGTTGATTGTTCTCAAGAGGCTTAATTTCCAGCAATACAATCATGGAAGCCCATGCCATGCTTGTAAAAACTGATTCCGACATACTTTTCCCCCACGTATAGCTTCAAGTGAAGATACTGGAACCTTTGCAACCGCCCGCTGTAACTCACCGAATCCAAAGGACTTCCAACCTATATTTTTACTATTATGGCCCCACTGCAAATCCCGGGAGTAGCCCTTAAACGTTTGGTAAGGAATCTCTCAAATCTCTCAATTAATCTCATGTTTTTATGCGTGAAGTTACAACAATGATATTAAGCAGAGAATATGACAAATGCTTTGATAATTCACTTTTTAGTTTTTCAAGCAAATAGCTAGGATTCTAATTTGAGAAGATTGGAACCTGCAGACATTGTGGAATAAAACCAGACATTGTCATACATAGTTTAGTGGACGCGTAGTATCTATAGGGTAACCTTCTACAGGAGGTTCCCTGTATACACTTACTTTCAAACGTCTATTCCACAAGATCCAGACCAGGACTGCTCGCTCTCGCCTCCCGGCTCCCACAAGTAAACTAGCCGAGTTTTTCGTGAGGAGACCCACGGAGAGGGAGGAAGAGACTAACTAATTGTGGATGCGTCCACTCCATTGAGGGTGACAGCCGTTTAAGACAGTCAACCTAAAGGAAATCGGGGGATTTCGCTAGGTTGGCACAAGACTTGCGGACGAGATGGCACCCGCGACGTAAAAATGCAAAGGCAAGTTCTCGCTCAAAAATCGTGCCGTCACAATCGTATCAACCAATAGTACTTCACACACTGGCGCTCACCGCTGATTGGTCCACTAGGTACGGAAATTCAGGTTTGCCCGAGTTACAGGCCTTTAAAATTTTCATCACTTAGGTACCAAAGGGGTACGTCTTCACTTGAAAACCCCATAAGAAAATCCCAGTTTTTCATTTCGAGTCATTTTCGAAGAAGTCGCAAAAATTGACTCCCCATTTGTTGTATGCGAGCAGTATGCACTTTGATGACTGATTAAGTCAATATTTCACACTTTCACACATTTCAGCGCGTTCAGAACCGAAAAGCAAAATGTTAAATTTTCGCTCAAATGGTTTAAGCCATTGAACACAATGAATGAAAAATTCATATTTTGCCGTAACTCGGGCAAACCCGGATTTCCGCACCTAGGAGTTTCATATTGTTAATCTTCCTGGGGGACCTCTCGATCGCGCAGTCACCCATTTTTGCTTTGTCGACAGTTGGGGGAGTTACCTTGTTGAGGCTGAGCGCTGAGTGTTTCAGAGCCCCTTTTGGTTGCCCAGAACGTTTGCTGTCAATCTATTTCCGTTGCCACAACGTCATGCATGGATCATTCTCAAATTCCATAATTCAAGAGTTTTCGGACACCGGTTCATATCCTGTCCGGGCTATGGGAGAGCGTGGGAGCAGCTGAGCGCTTTTGCGTGTGTAGGAAGACAGAAGCAGAAGGTAGGAGTTGGAACTATCGTATACTCCTTTTCTGTTTACAAGTCACTCCATCTAGTCCCTAGTTCAAGCAATTATTACAATGAAGATTACCCACTAACTTACCATGACATATTTCCACGAGATTGACTTATGGTATGTTATGAAGGAGTTGGAAGAACGTACCCTATTGAAAAATCCTGTTTAATCCAATACGGATTTACCTCTTATGAGAGTACAAATACTACACACAGTGACTCTGTCATGGAAACAAAATCTAGATAGAAATTTTCATAAACTTTAAAAAAAGTACAATGGGATGCGACCTAAGAACGGAACAAAACTATGCCATCTGTAACTTCATGTCTGATTGTTAGTTTGTACTTAGTGTTGAATAATTCGATTTAAATTGATTGAATCTTTTGACTTGACCCAAATCTATTTGTTATAAGCACGAGGTTTTCGAAAGGCACCAGATATTTCCCGGATTTCCTTACATATTCGTGCCTTCGCCAGTTAAGCACCACTTAAATATGGTTCTTCTGCGGTCATCGATGACTCGTACTAACGTTCAACTACGCCGTCCTCCTTGTGCCTATTTTGTCATTTCCTTCATTCAATGTGAGCTAAAATGTTTTTAATATACGACGACACACGCTAAAGGCTTAGTGAGTGCTTCTAAATGTACAGGGTGAACCTGAATGATGTGCACAACTTGTTTCCCTAATAGCTTCTAAACTAATCAACGTGTCTAATCAGAGTGATGATTTTGAACTTATTAGAAAGAAGAGTCTTTGGGAATTTGTCTGACTATAGAGTCGTTGAAATCGGCCAATAATTACCAAAGATATGACACCTGAAAAATTCGGTACGGTATTTTAACATTAGAGGGATAGGGCTAAAAAATAGTGATACTGTTAACGTGTGGAAGCTAGAGAGTGCACCACTTAGTAGCTGGAATAGTTTACCTTTTTCCTGAAGTGTGCGTAGGGACACAACAGAAGCCAGAAAATGAAATGATTGTTTTCTTTTTTAGAATAAAATGATCCACTTATCAATTCGCGACCCTAAAATTTGACACACTCTCATGAAACCACGAGTTTTTGCTCCCACAGCAGGCCCTATCAATCTAATTTTAAAATAACGTACCGAATTTTTCAGGTTTCATATCTTTAGTAATTATTGGCCGATTTCAACGAGTCTAGTGTAATCTTTCTCACGGATCAGAATATCCGCGGATATCCGAATTGACGGATCGGATGGGTGGTCCATCCGATCCGAAATTAAGGTGCTCAAATACGGATAGGAGGAGATCCGGTCCGCCAAAATTTGGATTGGATTCGGATAGACGTCGGATATCCGCGGATATCCGACAGTAGAGTACGTGTGTTGTTGGAATAGTGGGGGAATAGAGGTAGCCCCACCCATTCCCCCACCGAGGAGTAAAANCGACAGTAGAGTACGTGTGTTGTTGGAATAGTGGGGGAATAGAGGTAGCCCCACCCATTCCCCCACCGAGGAGTAAAACCGGTTCTGTCCCCGCACCCTACTTCTGGTTTCCCTTTGAGTGCAACCTCATGCAAATTTTTTTTCCCGCGTAAGACTAGTTCCTTCAAGGGGCAACCTCGTGCCATCTGACGATGCATCAAAGCACTCCATCAAATCAGTACTGTCACTAAGGCCCTTATCAAATGTCCTTCAACCTTAAGGGAGGGAATGCTCATAAAAGCATAACGACTTGAGTGAGCGTCAGTTTGTTCCAGCTCGCCCGGTTTCAAGTTCCTCCGTGCAAGTCTAAGTTTAACAAACCAGTGATTCATAATGAAAGTTAATCACGGTGAGAATGTGGCTATTAAACTGAAGATAATGGTAGAGCTGTCAATGAATACTACGTAGATTGTATTCTAATGAAAACCGAAACAGCACGAGGTCGGAAATATCTTGTCGCCGGTCAAAATTACCCATGGTGAGAAATCAAAAACACATTATAATCATATTGATTATGTACCTTGCTATGTATCGACTCGACGATGACTATGTACCTTGCTGATGAACTCAAAGTTTATTGTTTTATAATTTATTGTTTGCAGGAATGAGAGCACTAGGGAGCCTCAAGAACATCTCCACAAATGCAAGGAATTTCTCGCATCCTCTGAGTTGCGTTGGTCTACATGCAAGAAAATTATGACGGCAGCCACTCGCTTGGTTTTTGGAACTAACCTTTTCAATGCTGGTAACTATATCGCTATTAAAAGTTAACTCTCGGCATGTTTACTGCATACTATATGAGAGCTTTAATTATTTCAGGGAAGAAACCGTCCCGTAGAAATTATAAGTGGACTCGACATAATGAAAACGATGACGTCATTATCTTGAAGCGTGCAAAACACACTACTGAAGCCGTAGTTATTGATTTATGCAAAGAAAAGAGGAAAACCAAGGAGCCTGTACCATTAATTACATTATATTCTGATTCGGAAATTCCGTTGAATTCAACAATTTCTCAGGAACCAGTAGATTTGAAACCAATTGTGCAAACAGAACCGATAATGCGCGAACTGAATGAAGTTACGCCCGAGCATTGCAAACAGATTTAACGTCAGGAAGCAAGGCACAGCAAGCCAGCATTTCTCATCCCCATCCGCCCCTTCCAACTTTGTTTAGGCCTGCAGATGCTGCACGATGGGTGTCACAATTTCCAAAACGGAGGGGCCAGTTTGACAAAACTACGTAGGTGTCCAAATGTGGCTTTTTTCACGGGATCGGGCATGGCCAATTTTATTTGAACGTTTGTATACTGGTAGGGGCCGGATGTTGCAAATCACTCCGACAGGATTCCTACTCCGACTAGAGAGTGAAATCTGGAAAAGAGAGCGGCGAGCTCTGTAAATAGAATGTAGTGAAGACAATCAGTCAGTGGATATTTCATCATAAGCTTCATTAAAAGTCGTATTATTCCCAGCTGTTTTCCTGGTCCCATTGTCGGGTCGGCTCCGAGCCGAACCGGAGCTGGCAGATCCGCACTAATTTAGATGTTATCAAGACTATCTTCACATCTGCTCTGGCCTCTGGCTTACGTTCCGTCTTTGTCGTCATCGTCAAGATTTTCTTGTTCTGACACAACCTCATCTGTGTCAAGAAAGTCGGTATACTTGGGATTTTTCACCTTGGATACCCGTGTAGATCGATGGCTCTGGTTTTCACTACTTTTTTCAATCGATCCCAATAGTGTCCCAACAGTAACTACAATTTGTGAGCCATCATCACTTTGCTCTTGTTTGTCTTCAGCTGAAATTTCACTGGTAGTAGAAATTCTTATGACACTTTCTTCTTCTGTAACTTTAGTGATGGTTGCGAAGGTTTCATCATCTGCAGCGCCTTTTTCTTCCTCTTTATGGTTTAAGAGCTTGGTAAATACATGGTATGGAATCTAGATTTTTTTCGTTGAAATTTATATTTGAGACAAGCGGCACTGTTCAAAACTTCAAAGTTAGTTTTGACTTTTGCATTTTTGTACACATTCACACATGTGTGAAGGATTAAATTAGACGTCAGTAATAGTTTTATACCATAAGATTCATTGACATCAGAAAAAACTTGCTGCAGAAGGAGGGAAAGTCCTACAACATAATATACAATAAAATACTGCTGTTCCATTACAATTTTGTTGGATCTATTTCCAGGGCATGCAGAAGGTTCCTTCTCGACGGAAAATCCATTAATAATACCATCTGCTGAAATACTTCCTGTAAGTCGGACACGAGACTCAGAAGCTTTCCCAGTAACCCCTACGCAGTCGAGGATATTTTGAGTAGTATTGATGGACTATTTTTTACTTCCGATGGATTTGATCCCAGCTTGTTCGAGCTACAGGTAATATTGTTTTATTTAAATCCTAAATGGCATAGTATTTTTCTAGGACATTCACTTTCGTGTTCCCAGTCTCAATTTGCGCGGTTGCCAAATCGTTTCCGAAACTCTCAGACCCTTAAATAAACAGTACATTCAAGACACTCGGCAGAGGATACTCAAGGAGCTCACAGTTGTTTCCAAAAAAGTTTTCCAGCTCATTCTTTAAACAGTCGTGTTACACGGGGAAATACAAAGGTTCCAATAGCAGAATTTGTATTATTATGCGTTAAAGGCTTTTGAAATTCAGCAAAAATCTCAAGGTGTTAACTTTTGTTCCAACTAGGATCACAGCCATTGAGGACCAGTGAAAAACCGCTATTCTTGTATGCTAGGAGAGTAGAGGTGACCTGGCATTGTCCAAGGGGCAGTTCACCGCAAAAAGCTTAGGAATTTTAGCTAATTACAGGAAACGAAAAGTTGCCATTTCTCTCCTCAAATCTTTGAGGATCATCAACACTTTGGTAAGGTGAAATTCAGTACATAAATTCAAGTCCGGATTCCAAATCAATGGCTCTATAGTTTCTGTCTACTTGCCAAGCAGCAAAAGGCGGAGGTTCGCCTTCAGGAACTATTAGCAGAAGACGACTGTCCCGGTGATATTCAGCTACTGCTGGAATGCCAACAGGCTTCCAAAACCTACAGCCACTTCCACTGCATACCTCAGTTGTCAAGTTAGCTGCAAGAGACTGTAGAGAATGCCGAGGAACAGCTAGACAATGCCCTATCTAAGGTGAAAAGTGGATGTCTCCGTATTAATTGTACCACTGTAGAAGTTGTAGTAACTTTGAAATTAAAGTTCATTGTTTTTTTCATTTAAATTTCAGGTGTGCATACATTTTGACGAGCGGCATTATGCAGCGGGCCGACGAATTGCTAGGCAACACTCAGACTTGTGTTGATCAGCTGCACTACGCTTCCGCCTTTCACAACACGGCGTTCAGAGTCGTCCACGGCTTTGCTGAACCCTGTCGTGTCAATGATCAACCTGTGAATCCGCAGAAGAAACAGTATCAGGATCTCTGTTCAGTGAGTCATCAGGAAATGTGTGCCGAATTTCTCTTACTTACCAGCTGCATCAGAAATGAGTGTTTCACTTCCAAGGTCTCACTCAAGACATATTTATACCTTGTCTCGTGGATCTTTGCGAAGCCTTTTGGGAGATTGTCCTCAGTTATTACAAGCTCATCCGTTGGCACAAGCGGCAACACTTAACCACAGGTTTGTCTTTAGCATGTTGAAGCACAACTTTGAATGTGATTTTGAACTTGCATTCATGAATTCCCATTCCTCTAGGAGCATCAAATTCGACGGGGTAAGTTCAGAAGCAGAGTACGTCGATCAGACGTTATCCAGCGGCTCGGGGAAAATTTGCCGTTCCCAAAAAACTTTGTCCACTTCAAATTTGCTCCTCCGACCCTTCCAAAAACCAAGAAGACACACACGCTTATGGATGTCCCTGATTACGAGTTTGATCCTCTCACACGACCAAGATGGCTCAAATATATAGGAATTTAGGACTTCACGGTCGTCCGTTTGTCCTTGCTCCACAATTTTTTCCAAAATAAACATATTTTCCATCGTCCCGTTCAATTATTACGAATGAGGAAATGGACATGAAAAAAATGTGAATACTTCAGATTCAGATATTCTCATGACTCATGAGCATATCTGAATCTGAACTCATGAGTCATGAGTTCATCCATTCAGATATCGGCGGGTGACCAGAAGTGACCATTGGCAATAAACTTATTGATTGGGGACCAATGCATTCAATTTTTCATAAAAACACCCTTCATGACATACGCATTCCCGTTCTAGAGGCGATTCCAAACCTTGACCGCAATTGGGAAATTTGAATCCTCGTACTTCTCATGCCGCAATAAAATTCGCTAATCCACTGCTTTTCCAGTCACTTTGAAACAGTCCTTATTTATTCGACTTCAAATTTGATCCCAAACGCAAAAATGTACACTTTTTCAACCAGCCGCGGTGCTCGAAAGGAGGACAAAACTCCAAGTGGCTGGAAAAATGCAAAGAATTATTTTTTAAGTTATACGACCGAAAACGGGATGATTGGATCTCAAAATGAATGGGCAAACGAGAAGTTTGATGTCTCTACGATGGTGGAGCGAGTGATTATATTATCTGACAAATAGACTGGAATCAATCTAAAGAAATTCCTTCTCCGTCTCTCTGTGTGCACTTACTGCTAAATAAATAATGAGTAAGGCGACCGTTTCGCACTTTTGTGCACTTTTGATTTCACACCTATGGTTGCTTGGTAGAATTCATTCCCCATGTCATAGTTGACCCAAATCCGGTTTGAAACTTTTTCAGAAATGCACTTTTCGCACTTTTTGCATTTCGGCCGAATTTAACCGTATTTTTTGCATTTTTGCCACATTCCCTGAATGAAACGTATTTTGGACATGTAAAATTTACAAATGGTGGTTCAGCAAAACAATTTTGATGTGAAACATTCATCAGAATTTATAGCCAGCCGCCAATATTATGTTAACCGCGGTAATTTTTGTGGT
>WJFA01002829.1:0-14589 GCA_009870155.1 Pseudobourletiella spinata | reverse complement strand
CCTGCTGTTCGTTATTAGTGTGGAGGTAGTGGTGGAGTGATGATAACTGTTTTTTCGTTCTTTGAAATTTCGGGTTGTGTTTTGTGGATTTTCAAGTTTAGTGTATCATATTTAGTAGTTACTTCAAAACTGAGATACTGTTAGTGTCTCTGACGAGGTAAGGGGTGTATTTGGGTGTGAACACATCCTCTTAAAATAAAAATGCGACAATTATCCAACCACCACTTCTTATACACGCCCAATCCTTAAGATTAGTCAACACCACTTTCGTACAACACAACCCCCAACACCCACATTCACATACCCCGCCGAAAAACACGTAAACACAAGAATATCTCAATTAATGCAGATTTCTTTGTATCCTGTTGTCAGGTTTATTTTAAAAATATAGACGAATCGTTTGGTACCAAAGTTTCTAAAATTCGAGACTTGTTGTCAATTTTTGGTCGAAACCTCGTGAAGTTACTCTAAATAGGCCACACCCCCCGATTTAACGGCCTTCCTAAATGCTCACGTTCCCTAGAAACTCTGCTGCCTTTATCCCCTGTGCAATGCTATATCGGTCAACTACGCGTTGGCTAGTATCAAGCGGTATAAAGCTTGCTTTCAAGATAGCCACAGCTACTGGCGGACGGGAGCAACTAGAAGGAAGGTTACGCAATGTTGGAGGCCAGTCGTTAGAGTTTATGGACTCACGAGGTCAATGAGGATCAGGAGCGTTCGTGGTACGGAAGCATATTGAGTAATTAATAATGCTCTACTCTGGAGTGCATGAAGAAGGGGCAACTGATGGAAATTATTGGATTTCAATTTACTCTTCAACGGACTGACAGATGGATGGTTGGTGCAATCGGATATGAAAAAAATACTCATCTCAGGAAGTTAGGGTTTAAAAATGAGTCCAACGGTGGCCCTACAGTTGATGTGTGGGGGGAAATGTTATTGGAATTTAGGAGAATTTTCAACGGTACCATCATGTTGTTAGATAGACCAGAACAGCACTACGGTTGCTGTCAAAAGTCAAAAGTAATACTGTAGTACAACGATAGGAGGAATAGTATTGCTACTCCGCTAAGGTTCGGGTTATATGATCAATCCTATCTGTTTTCTTCTTCATCTCCATATGATTACGAAATGATATGGAAAAATTGATGCGAGGGCATTCGGCATGAATCCTCCTTCCCATTGATCAGCTCGAACCAGGCAAAGCCTGAGTGATGAGACATAGGAAACTCCTAGTTTTCAAATATCTATTGTGGATAGAGATGCCAGATATCCCGGAAAGGGTCCCTGTGTCCCGTGTCCGGGCAGCGGTATTCCGCGACTGTAAATGTCCCGGAATATCCTGAAGTTGATTTAAAGAGTCAGAGTCTATAAAAAACATGCAGTTTTCTACGGTACCTGTGTTTTGTCTACTTAGGGGCTTCTAGCCAGCGTTAGAGACTTTTCTGCCTTCACCAGTATCTTCTATGCGGATTTTTGTGTTTCATTTGGACAGGAAAATTTATTTTGGCAGGGTCGCGGTGACTCCTAAATCAGTGGTTCTAAAGACTTAAAGGCAGGTTTGTAAAGGTGATCGACTCGGAGTTAGCACATTCTACCGGCCAAGGTAATGTACAGTTTCGAAATATTGTAACTCAAAAAGTCACACCAAACAAATTTTCATAACTTCCAAAAAATGTTCCATAGACTCAAGATAAAATCTATTAAGCTGTCTTCCTCGCAGCGTCAGGGGATGGATACAAGGGTTTAGGGAGCTCGAGCCATCCTATCATTAAGATCTGGTTCAATCATTGAAGTCTGTATTATTAAGTTTATCTCTTCAGCTATGTGCTAAAAGCAACAAAGCAGTCGTGACTGTGTTGTTTGGTTACGGCTGATAGCTTAGATTTCGAAAGAAATTTAAATGTTCAAATTTTTCGAAAACAGAACTTTTTAGATATAACGCGCGGTGTGGTTTACTGAGAGTATTTATACAATTTATGAGGTCATAATCAGTCAAAAGTCAAAATAACCACTTTTGTTTTCCTAAATGGGCTATTGACATGCCTTGACTGAATTAACCCATAATTTTAGATAATTTAAACAAAAATTACGAAGTTAGTTTAAGACATTACTTAGGAATTAAGCTTCAACTGGGAAATGCAACTGAAATATCGAAAGATTTCTTCCGTAAAGAAACTAACTACTGATTTTTAGCTGGTATTCCAAGAAAATTCTGATGAGCTTGTCCATCAAAATCGTTTTTGAAGAGCTTTGCATCAACTCAATTTTCGCATTCAGCAGAACGCGAGTTTGTAATAGAAACAGCTTTTCGGTGAAATAATTAATATTGTCTCGGATTTAC
This sequence comes from Pseudobourletiella spinata, assembly GCA_009870155.1. Taxonomy (NCBI): domain Eukaryota; kingdom Metazoa; phylum Arthropoda; class Collembola; order Symphypleona; family Bourletiellidae; genus Pseudobourletiella; species Pseudobourletiella spinata. The sequence goes on along the minus strand of WJFA01002829.1, from coordinate 12,242 downwards.
GGATTTTTCATCTGGCAACTCTAATGGTGGAACAGACCAGGTTTCATTTATTCAGTGGACGATGGAGTGAGTGGGATAGAAGGGGAAAAAAGAGGAAGAACTCGATGAGCTCTAACGTGAGAACTTTCTCATTTTTCCCTAAGGAGTATCTTCGCTTTTACAAGCTCTTAGTGAATGGAAGAACACATAGGGTGCTGTGGTGCTGGGAAAGCATTGAACTCCTACTACTTCTATTACAAGTGTGATAAATTCTAAGGTAAATCGCATGAGAAACACAGAGGAGCTGAGCTTGTCCGTCCTGCTTCCTCCTCGAACTTGCTCCTTCCCCCCGCAGCGCATAGCAGCCACAAAGACCCAGGACCCGGGTAGAGTAGAAAATATTTATGTGATATGTAGGCAGTGTTGACTGCAGTAACTGTGAACTTTTCCGCCGGTAATTTATTGACTGTGAGAGGAAGAAAGCGGAAGAGCATGAAACTTTGTGTAACTTATACTTTTCTTACTCTCATCTTCTCCTCCTATCTCTCTCTTGCAAAGATCCAGGCAGTATCTCAAGAATAACTACCGCATCTGAAGTGGGCTGAAGATGTGGTGGTGTGGGAAATGAGTTACTATGTCAACTTTGGGCAAGTTAAATGGCAGTGGAGGACTTTTGAATGAGAAAATCTAATCCTATTTCGAGTTTCTCCGTTACAGCAAAAACGGAGGTCATATGGAGCTGTTTCCACGGTCGAATTAAGCCCAAGCAGCACTTGGAAAGAATATCTGCGGGATCATTCTCTTCCTTACAGCGAGTAATTATTTAAATTTTGGCGGGAGCCAGCTCAAACGAGTTTGCCTACTGAGCATATATGGGCAAAATTTTGGAACTATCCCTATAACTGAACTATTTGGGTTCGAGCAGAGTGAACTATCCCTTGAACTAAACTATTTGGTTTTGACAGGCGTGAACTATCCCTTGAACTGAACTATTTGGTTTTGACGGGCGTGAACTATCCCTAAAACAGATTAGTGCACCCCCATTTTTATATTTCGCGTCCACAAAAGGTGCGCGGGAAGGCAAAATAGTGCGTGATAGTTTAGTTCCCACGGCAGAACTATACCTATACCTATATAGTGCAGACACAAATTGCATGAACTATACTTAGAACTGTGTAGTGCATAGTTTCAAACCAGGAACTTGCACTATGCACTATTGCACTATCGAAATAGTTCAAGTTATAGTTCAGTTCTGCACTATGAACTGCATGATTCGCCCATCACTGCTACTGAGCCCATTCTCGTCCAATTCCTGGCAATTTTGAAAATGAGGATGTCCACAAGATTTAGTTGCTGACGTAACTAATACCACGTGTCCGTCGCGTACGATGTAAAATTAGGAGCTGCTAAGATATCCACGTGCGGTGAAGGAGACAGGAGGAAATGCATTTTAATTTTAAGCTAACAAAAGGCTAAGGACAAAATTCTTAGACAATGCTATTCACTGTAAAATGCAAAGAGACCGAGTAGACGATAATTTATCATCCCCTAACAGATAACCCGTTTTAGAAGTAGAAAGTAGTTATCTCCGCTCTCACTTGATTGAACAAGGGCAGATTCATATTTGCACCGCTGTCGTATGAAGTATGAACAGTTCGCTAAGCTGATAATCTTTCACCATCCTGAGTGGTGAACACTATACAGTAAAATCTCCTTAGAACGGTCTTTAGGGGACATAGATGATTTGACAGTTATAAGAAAAACCGTTATAAGCCTTGAAAATTCCACAGTACAAATCATGAAAGGAAACCAGAAATTGATCGCTATGACAAGATGACCGTGTTACGCAAGGCCGTTATATGGAGATTTTACTGTATGTAGGCTTCTCTTCGACAAATGAAAATTATCGGGAGATATCGTATGTCACAAATACGGGTTCAAGACAATAAAAATTAATTCCATTGGTACTCAAAGTCGATATGGCAAGCTCTAAACTTACGCAAGCGGATGCTGTACCTCCCTTGGTCATAATTAAGGGGACTTGCACATTAAATGCCAAATATATTTAAGAACTACAATTGTGAAATAAACCTGACAACAGGATATATAGGAAGTACACACACAATACACCCCTCTTATCGTCAGGAACACTAACAGTATCTCAGTTTTTTTCAAACAAAATTAAATATGACCACACTACATGTGAACATCCACAAAACACAACCCGGAATTTCAGAGAATGACAAAATAGGTATCATCACTCCACCTCTACCTCCACACTAACTAACGCCAGCCACCAACGCTCCGCAATCATGTTTCCAGCACCCCAAATGGCCACTGCTTCACTAACCATCTAACTATCCCTTGCAAACCCGCGCTTACACCCCACGCAATTATATACTATCAGCAGTACACCAAATGTGACACAAAGTAACACAGTTCATTTAGTTTAACCGTTAATCCCTTGAAATATAGTGAGCAGGAACAAAGCCGTAACTGTGCAATGCAACTTGAGCTGAAAGTTTGCGTTAGCGTGCATGTACTTAGTGGCTCTAAGTTTCGAATATCAATTTCGAATACAAATCACAGTTTATTTGAATACGAGTACGTATCAAAATATTCATGTTTTTATACGAATATGAATACAAATCATGATTCATATTTATATGGAGCATTGCATTGAAAAACCAATCAATGTAAGCCAATATTGATTAATCAAAACTTGACGTTGAGTACAAGTTATGATGTAAATTGTGTTAGCTCGTACACACGTACCGATTGTGACACAAAATTAATTCAAGAACTATTTCTGCAAAGGTTTGCTTGGCGAGTCGAAATCCGCATTCAAGTGAATGTATAGTATATCCTCCACCTTACTTCCACTGACGTGAGTCTCGCCCGTGCTTCACTGAGAATAAAATTTGCACTTCGATGACTTTGTGCTAATGTCGTACACGAAAGAATCAAATACCGCGCTTGACTTTGACCTTGGCATGTTCACAGTCTGGAGAGAAAATTGCGATGAATGAGTTACTTATTGTGTTGAGGCTCTCATGAGAACACCAAATAGCAGCAATTGAAATTAACGCTCTTGACTTCTGTGAGATGACTAAGAAATATGAGGGTACAGCAACGTGACTGACTCTCTAGTTTCGTCGAATTGTCAGAAAACGACATTTTAGGCATAACATACGTACACAGCAGTGGAACACTGTACCATGGTATGCTTCACACGGATAGGTCGCTTTTCCACAGCCATGTTTGTTGCTTAGTACGTTCGTTGTTTGCTACTGGATTTCATGTGCTAAACATTATCAGCACAGGATATGGCACCTCGCGCCCCTTCCACTCTGGATTGTGACGTCATTCACATATCCCTGAACTTTCCTGCGCTATCATCGCTCAAAACCCTTTGAGTGGAAATAAATTGTTGAATGAGGTGTAATTGCTCAACGTCCATTTTGAAGAATGATTCGTATTGATTCGATCAATTTGAACGAATACGAATATGATTTGCTTAAAATTATATGAATCCGATTACGAATACGAATTTTTTACAATGGCCCTACTGAATACGAATCTCAAAAAACATGGATTAATAAGAATACAAATCACCATCCCTGTCTAAATCAATACAGCTGTTGCGGAAGCTGCTTAGAAGGAATGGTAACTTCTTTGCAATGGCAGCTGGGTCTTCAGAGGTCCACCTTCTAGCTCCAGCATTCGTCTGGCTTGACTGCACCAGTTGTACCTGTCCTCGTTATTGAGATTATAAGTCATGTCTGACAACTGAACTAACCGGTTGTAGCATATTCTTACAAGCCTAGCCTGTTCCATGCACAAGATATTAAACCAGAATCGTAACATATTATTAAATAATAGGTATTTCAGGAATTATGTGAAACAATTCGGTCAACTCAGTGCGATAATGTAGACCACGGATAAACTAACGCTGGTGCATGAATTCTCAGTCCTACCAGCTTCCTCCACTCCCACAAGTACATATCACAAACCTATCTATATAATAATGAGCGTGTTCAACTCTCCTTTGAGGCATGTCTCACAAACCGCTTGACGCACCTTCATGTGCCATACACCGCATTTTTACTTCCGTTTAAACTTGATCTCGGGTCAAAACAAGAGGTCAAATTTTAACTAAAGGGTGCATTAACAGAATTGGAAATAAAATTATCTTCCAAATAACCCGGTTGGCCTCATGACCTCACAAGTGTTCACTATTTTCAGCGGTATTGTCCTGAATTGACAAAAAATTGGCTGAGTAAAAATGTAATTTAAAATCCGACCCTTTGAGGAAAAGGTGATCCGATGACCTTAAATGACCTCATCAATGTTGGCCTTGAAAGTGTCAACATCATTGACATAAATAGTTTAATTCTTTTAGAAGATGCCGTAGGTAGAAACTGGCAGACCAAAGGATTGCATTAAAAGGCACGGACTGGCATGGGCATGGGCTGGCCATACTCACCAGCGCGTTGATTTTAGCATTCAGGTAAATCCAAAAACCGTGGATATGAGTCCATAAAGTAGCAAAAGACCTTCCAAACGCGCTATCTCGTATGACTGCGCCATCAGGTTTAGGTGAAACTGACCGAAGTGCCCTCCATTTACGCTTATTTTTTGCATAGCGCACATCTCAGGAACCAGCGCGCGCAACGAGGCGTCCATGGTACCAAACAAAATCCCACAGTCTCAGCTTCCGATGGTGGTAAAGCAATCGATCTAAGTTGAGGAGTTTGGGTTGTAGTGCTAAAACAAATGTGAAACCTCTACATAATACACACAGTGGCAGGCTCTCATTTGGCGTCGGTAAACTTCATCGGCTGCATCATGCATCAGCATATACCCAAACCGTGTAACCCATGCAATTATAAGGCGCCAGAAGATACTGCATGCAGTTTTGCACTAAAAAGCCAATTTTCTAAACATTAACATTTGACCGGGGGTCAAATAGCCAAGCCAGAGGTCATAATTTTGGTCCTATTCTGAGTTTTTTTTTTAATTTTGAAATTTATAACACCAAAATGTCTATGCAATGTCACCTCGGAATGCCAATTTGAATGTGCCTGTCTTTGACTTGGTCGAAGCTAATACTACATTGTAACAAGGAAATTCTACAATTTTTCTCCCTAAAAAATTCTGAAGCCGGTGGTGGCACCACGAATCACGATTTAGAGAGATAAAAAACAGAAAACTGGGAATTGTGATAGGTGTTATTTTATGTTGACAAAATGTTGACCTCGGGAATCACTGGTGAAAGTACACCAACGACTAATAAATGTGCATCAACTTAGAACTTTCACTTGACGTGAGGTCAAACTCGGAGGTCGTCATTTAAAAACAAGGCATTTGGTAGCCATGTATTGCACGCAAAACCGCAAAAAAAGACAACGCTCAATTTTTAGGTTTTTATCTTCTCGACCACTGTCATCATGCAGATGTTTCTTTGCCTGTCTGATTTAGGGCCAGATACTCAAGTCAACGTTATAATTAATGAGGCCGAAATCATCCTCTAAGAAATAAAGGGTCGTAAAGGGGGGCAGAGAAATAAAACGCGACCACCACTACGATTCCACCATTAAAATTTATTAAAAACATGAAATAAAGTAACCAGTTAAGTTTACAATTACTTCTGCAGTGGCTCTGGGACTGTTTGCCCAGGCGAAATTGCCAACCTAACTCACACAGAGGACCACTCGCCCAGATCAAACTGACCCAAGAGATCACCCGCCCAGGCCAAACTGACCTTTTCTTAAAATTAACCCCGAACTACTACTCGCCCGTGTCCAGCTCGCCGCGATCCACCTGCTGCGCTGCAACACCAGCTAAGGTAAATCTGTATCGTAGTCTCTTCTTATCTATAAAAAACCTCGAAACTTGCTGTGCAAATGTAACGAAGCCCATTCTTAGCTCATGCTTAATTAATTAAGAACTACTCACTGAAACCCCACTGAGTGATTCATTTTAAGTGTTTACGAGATATGAAATGGCACTAGCACCATCAGATGCAGCACTGTCTGAAACAACGGAAAATGCCAAGCTTTCTTGAGCATAGCTCCGGTCAAACGCGAAAAAATATAATTTAATAATAATATAATAAATTTTTTATCCCGAAAAACCGAATGGGAATTTTCTTGTTTGGGAATGAATATGTAAGGTTTTCGTCTCCTAATCGTCCCCTTTTAACACTTTCAGAAACTCAAAAATCGTTGAGATGACTCCAGGTATCCAATACTTTAGTGTAAAACACTATATTGCACTGCAACCACAAAATTACGTTGGGGACAAATTTGAACTCAATTTACAGGACTTAGATAAACACAAGCATTTCAACACACATTGCACAGGTCCCCCATGAAATGTTGTTACGATGTGTTCAATACTTTCAAATACTGTGATAGTATTGGGAGTTAAAAAATTTGCATATCAATTCCAGTGAGAAAATTCCCAGTTTGCATTTGGGAATAAAATATTTTAAAATATTTTTTTCGCCCTAAACAGGACCTTGGTGCCTTTTTCATATCTCGTAAACACTTAAACAGTATCACTCGTCAGTGTCGTGTAGTGTTGTTATTTAGTAACAAAATCTGCTAACTGAGTTAACCGGATTAAAAATAACAAATCAGCAGACGAAATTTAGTTATTGTGATAACACTTCATTTTGTTATTGTTATTGTTTTTGTACCGTCGTTCGCACTGGCTCTGTCTCTGTGCTATGGAAAACATCAACCATACGCGTGTTCTGATTGGCTCATTAAAGTTCTCGGCGGGAGATGCTGTACGTTTCCAACAAAACTGAAATTACCATTCGAATAATATTAGTAGTTTTTGTGCGAATTAGTCAAGCAATTTCAACCCACTCAGTCAGTTTTCAGTAGAGATCAATGGAAAAACAATGTTTTGTGAATTCTGCTGGACCAGTGCAACGTAATCATAATCAGTAATCAGGCGCGCGGGAGGCCGCTTTAACCGGCGAAAGAATTGAATACTGAAACATTGACGCTAGGACTTAATCTTAGTCATCTGAGTAAATAATTTCATTTGTTTTCGCAAATTAATCGTTTTCGTAATTACATTCTTTAGTTTTATGCAGAGCAAGAGCAGAAATTTTCAACGCTAAAATTGATCTATGGACCACAATTGTTGATGGAAGCTTATTTTGAGTAAAAATTCTTAGTATGAAAATCCAATCAAAGTGTTATGATATGCTTTGATACTGCTTCATTTTTGGGGATTCAGTGATTGTTTTTGTTATTGTTAACTGCACCCAGATTTTGTTATCTATTTAGTTTGATTTTGTTTTTCAGATAACAAGAATAACATAAATAAATATAACTAAATAACAACACTAGTGTCGTGGAATGCATAACCAAGTTCAATCCAAAGCCTGTGAGTTCTGTTCAAACTTGTCTGCACAACAAAAATGCTTTATTTAACTACTAATGTGTTACTCAAAGATTATCCTTAAAAATAACTTACAGTCGGGACGAGCCAGCGTGGCACATGGCAATAAAGACCAGGTGATTCAAACACGTTCCCCCGGGCTTCCGATTGGGAGACGGCAGGCAGGTGAGGCACCTGCTTGCTCCAAATCCAATAGGAACCACGCGGGAACGTGTTTGAATCACCTGGTATTAATTGGCAAAGTGCCACGCTTGCTCGTCCCGACTGTAGTAGGTTACACGACTGCAGGTTAAAAATGTGGAAAAAATAATGTCTGCGTAAATGTAAAATATGTGGTGGAGTAGGAAATCTGTGTTGGTGAATTGCAGTTTTGAGAAGCATATGTTACCTAAGAATGACAGAACTTACAGGGTTTGAACAGCACTTTGTTATGCATTCCACTATACTTAGTTTTCACACACTGTGTAGTGCTTGTAACGATGAGCCAAGAACGGTTGCATTACGAATGAGCTTCATTACATTTGTACAGCAAGTTTCCGAGGTTTTGCATAAATAAGAAGAGCCTACTGATACAGATTTACCTGAGCTGGTGTTGGAACGCAGCAGGTGGACCGCGGCGAGCTAGACATGGGCGAGTAGTCGTCGGGGCCAGTTAGACATGGGTCAATTTTAAGTTGGGTCAGTTGGGCCTGGGCGACCAGTCCCCTGGGTCAGTTTGGCCACGGCGGGTAATCTCCTGGGTCAGTTTCATCTGGGCGAGTTGTCCCCTGGGCCAGTTTTGACTTGGGTCCGTTGGGCCTGGGCAAGTAGTCCTCTGGGTCAGTTTGGCCTGGGCAAGTAGTCCTCTGGGTCAGTTTGATCTTGGCGAGTGGTCCGCTTTGTGAGTTAGGTGGGCAAATTTCGCCTGGGCGAACAGTTCGGATACCTCTGCAGTAGACTAATTTCGAAAATTTAAAAAGCGTCTACGCTACGATTTATATTCCCTAAATAATTTCGTGAAATGATTTGAACTAAAGAAATACAACATTGCTAACGTAACAGAATTTAATTAAGGGCCGTCTGCCCCTGTTTATGTGCCCTATGCTATTCAGAACAAAAAAAATACTCGATTGTAGAATCTGAGTGTAATTTTTGTGGTTGCGCACTGTAAAAGTAAAATATTCGGACTTTAATCCTATTAATTTCATCAAAGTGACAGCACGTTAGACTACAACTAAATACAGAAAACCATCTACTGTGGGATTTATATTCCCTAATTACATGTCATGGTTCATGAGCCAGATGTTAATCAGAGAAAAATAGTCGATTGTAGAATCTGAAAGGGATTTTCATGCAGTTGCGCACTGTAAAAGTAAAAGCATTCGGATCCTATTCTACTAAATTCATCGAAGTGACATAGAATGTTAGATTTAATATATGTTAGTTGATCCAGTTCCAATAATTAACTAGAGTGTTCATACTTTGTAGGCAGTGCTGCGGGAGGAAACAAGTCGGGTGGCCGTCCGTAAGACGGCGTCCGACTTGAATAATACAAGAACCACACCTTATCGGTATAGCTTGCGTGCAGAAACCGGTCAAGATTACATTTGACCCACTTCCGGACCACTGACAGTTCCCATCTTCGAACACAGTGGAGCAATTGATGTGTCCAACACGCTTGTGAAGAAAATTCTCGTTAGTAAGTTCCCTCATACACCCGCTATGGTATCACAAACAAATGCGCGTCGATCGTCGATAGACACTCGAACAAAAGTACTAACCTACGAACTGCAGGTTAATTATGAGAGCCGTTTCAGCTATTAAACAAAACTCAACATGTGTGATTAAAATGAGTTTCGGATAAATCGTACTGATTATGGATGATTCGTTTGGATCGGGAAAGCTCACTTACTTTTCATAGGCTCAAGGGTAGCGTGTGGGACATATGGTTAAGTCAAAATTTGAATTATTGATTTCGAGTAATTGCACACATCTACAGTGAAGGCGTGAAAGTGTTGCGGTCAGATTGCTGTTGCTGCTACTTTGTGAACGGCTTGTGTATACTTGAAAAGGAGGAAGAGTGAATACCTACGTGTTGTAATCTTCCCCTTTGATACATGCATGAGGCTGTTCAAGCGGAAAGATCTCACGGGAACATTCAGAGAGAAACTGGGGTTATTAATAATTACAGTATTCCAACGCCATTTAATGAGGAGGCAGTTCGGAGAGCAGCTTTGAGGCTTACGCAAGTGCAACCTCCCTCAAAGCTTCATCATGAAAATTCAGATAATTGTCAGAATGGTGCCCCACAGTCCAATTATATATGATTTCAGGAGCGTTCTAAACCGCGAGCTTGCAATGAAGCGTTCTTTATATCAGCGCAATCTATTGTATTGCTTCGTGGTGAGGAAGGACAGGGTTTCTTAAAAATGCGATATTCTTTGTTCAGCGCTCTTCATGTTAGTACATTTATACAAGTGAAGCGGTTATCTGAGTACTGTAGTGTCATACTCAAAAGCTAGTCGCACACGGAGCAACTTTTCCTTTGCGAAACACCAGTTTCATGAAGCTCCAATTTGAGCATACGGCGTCCAGGAGGAATGCAAATTTCGTGTACGCTATTTTTGGCGCTATAAACGTTACGACATTCGCGCACTTTTAAAAAACACAAGTACATACAAGCAATAAAAACTCTCGCGTATAAATGTGTTAAGTATAAATGGACACAATCACAGGAATAAAAGATGCAATAAACTGCTTCTACAGACTTACAAGCAATTTCTTGCCTGTGCGATTTAGAAGCAAAACTTTCAGTTTGTGTGAGTTTCATGGGCGCATAGACGTGATGGGAAAATTTCCCGACATATTTTAAGTTTCGAGCACTAAAGTTAAGAAAGGGTGGAGGTAAAAGCAAATATTTGAATTGTCCGAATAGAATGCGGTCAACATGAATTCTCATTTATGATCTCATAAATCGCTTTCCGTTTGAACATTAGTTGGCCGTCGACTAGCGTATTCTAAAGTCATTTGCCTGAATTCCTGTTTCAGAATAGACTCAAAACTTGTTTACAGAATACATCTACAAACCTTGTAGGATGAAAAACATCGAATAGTGTCCATTGGCTTTCACGTCTTCGTATGGGCAGGGTACTGAATACATTCACTGACATAACGATAGCCATTTTTGTGAAAATACCATCTGCTAGCTTGAATTTTGACTGCTCCCAAACTCTGCTTGTTGGAATGGCTACCGTCATACTAGAACTTTCTATTGCTGTGTCTAGCTAGTTGAGATGATTCTTAGTGCGTATGCTGGTGCTAGCTTTTCTGGTAGAAGCCTTTGCTGGCAGTAGAACTAACAGCTTATGCGCCCGTTCCCCACATATCATCCAGTTTACCGAAAGACCGTCGACAGTTGCATGAAACTCCACTTTATGCACGTTTCTTGGAAGCGACCGTTGATCGAAAGTAAGTTTCTCGGACGTGTGAGTTAACCGAAAGCAAGTTTCTCAAACGCGTCAGTTAACTGAAAACAGGTTTCTCGAAAGCCTTCGTAAACTGGACAATTTTGTAGCACTCCTAGCCTTAGCCATGGGGGAAAACTTGTGTATTTAATTTTGTATAAAATTCACTTGTCGGAATTCAACTCGTGTATTTTGGAATGTTTTTACATTACGAAACCGCATATAAACGTTTAAATCTAATTAATTTCATCTTTGTATTTTCACTGCACTTATCGCACAAGTGAAGTAATCAGCGACACTGACCTTTCTTCCGCATGAAAGCAAACCGTGTATTCGTTCGCAGTAAAGTACTTGTTCAACATAGATTTAACGTTGTTGCACAGAGGATAAACTTGATGTTTCGAAGGTTTCGCTTATAGCTACAATTTGCTAATAAAATTAGACTCATACTGCTCAGCCTTTTTAATGATATAAAACTACGTACTTATTTTTTTGTACATCATTAAACACCTGCCGTCCCGCACAGACATGGCAAACATTATGAGTGAAAATTGGGAATTCGATAAAGTGGCCATTCGGTACAGCGGCGGTTCGAGAAACTGCCTTTCGATCATCTGTCGCACGAGCATTTTGATTCGGTCATTTCTAGAAACTCGTTTTCCAGCAACTGGATTCGGTAAACAGTCTTTCGATCCACTACATATTCAAGAAACGGTCGTATAATCTCCTTAACTAGCCAATCCCAGACCATTTTTTAGCGCAACACATCTATATAGTTTTACATACATACATATAGTTTTTGAACTCTCTTTTTACCAGATTCTGAGTCATAAAGGTTGCAGTAGCTCTTCCGGCATAAGTATTCGTACAATCCTCCATCACTATTAACTTCCTGATGAAAGGAACTACGCAAAAACGTGCCGCGAACTCCGCGGCCTCTTGAACCTAACAGCGAAAAAATGCAAATCAAAGCTTCTAATCATCTTTAAATGACCTAAAATAGCAGAAAACTTATCTTTTTGGTAGTTTTTACCCGATTTATTTTTAGTGAAAATTTTGACAAAACACCAAAGGGATGCAACCCTTGGATGCATGAAAATCCTTATGTGTCCTCAAAATTGTGATGGAATTATATCAGAGGAATGCATAAATTCAGCGACTTCAAATGGGGATTTTGGATTTTCTCCGGAACTACGCATCCGATTTTGATGAGTGTGGTTTCATTTGAAATGCAATTAAATTTTCTAGGATGCCTTTTTTTAGTTTTTAGAAATTCGTCCAATTTGCGAAGATATGAAAATTTAAGGATTTTGAAATAAAATTTCGAGTCGAAATTTTTCTAAATTTGAAAAACTAAAAATACCCTTTTTAGAAAATTTAATTATCTTTCAAAAAAAA
>WJFA01002828.1:0-14590 GCA_009870155.1 Pseudobourletiella spinata | reverse complement strand
CAAACTATAATTTAGCATCTCGGAGCACCTGAGTGGCCACCAAATTTACCCGAGAAAATGCCTTTGAAATTGCGGAAAACTGATGAAGTGAAACAAGGGAGCATTTCCTTTAATAGTAAGTTGAATTGTGTAGAATATTCTGCATGTGATTTCAAAAACAATAATCTCTATGGATTTCTTCCAGCCATGGCCCTGATATTTGCCATCTTCTTCGGCGTTCTCATCTTTGTCGTCCTAACGTACATCTACCGACTGGACAAGCGGTATAAGAGACGGATACTGGACGATGATGACGACGACGACATTTACCCCTTCCGCTCGCCCACAGTGCGCTATCCTCCCTCCGTCAATGGCAACCTCCAATACGGAGCCTACAAGCGACAGCCGCAGTCAGATAAGGTGGAACTGCTAAGGAACCAATCCGCTCCGCTGAACAACGGGACGTCGCAAAAGTCCATTCTGAACAACACACGGCAGAATCCTGCTGCACCAGTTATAAAAGTATGATGTTTATTTTTCCGATCTCCTCCTACTCTCGTTTATTTACATGCAATTTAATATGTTAAATACTTTTCGGATCATGTTATGGGTAAAGGAGGAAGAAGAATTGAGAGAGATCGATGACGAGAATGCTAGCAGCGATTCATCATCAGAAAGTCAGTCGCACCACAGTTCCAGCTCTTCGCTAAGTAATACGCAAGCGCTGGACGACAAGGTACTTTTCAGCCTTTGTGTGATACCGACGGCATCCATTAGTGAGATTTATGAGGATCTGAATCGTCCAGAGGCTGTTTAAACGTTTAGAAAATTCAGCCAACAAAGGGAACCGCAGCCGCGGTTCGGGTTCTTCATCCTTACGTTACGTGCAGTAGTTGGGAATGCTCAATTAGTCTCAGTTCCCGAGACGGTGCAGGGAGCATTTTCGTTTCGAAATTAAATTTGCACTTTTAGGGGGGTTGAAGTTGTTGTGTTATTATGTGTTCGATCTATAAGTCAAATGTTTGCATGCGTTGAGTCGCAAGTGAATCAATGTGTTTTTGTCTAATTCCCTTGTTATGTCAATCCAAGTTTTTCCTTGTTTATGCCATTAATAATGAATGTAGCAGCATACGGGGGAATGATCTGTTTCGGCACGTTGGAGTTCAAGTCATGAAATACCCAGTTCCTTAATACCGGCTAGTCTCACAAAATTATTTGAATAGTTACCTCCGCATTCGCAGTCGTAGTTTTTATATAGAAGTTGATATTGTTTTCAACACATTGAAAACGACGCTTCTTCTTCTTTTTGTGTTTAGGAAGTGAAACCTGCTTCATTTAGAATGGACGAGTTCGGGAGCATTATTTTTGAAGAGCCTGTTTACCCTTGAGAGCTGCCACAATACTTAACGTGCGTCCCATAATGCACAAAAAATCAAGTTTAACTCACCACTATCCACCTGGTTTTGTCCGTAGTTTGTCGTGCTGTGCAGTGTTTAGTAATTGTCGTAGGATCCAGTAGTGGGGGTCACCAGTCTGTAGCCTTTAGTCTGTTAAAAAAAATTTTCTTGTTCAAAAAAAACTTTCATAATATCAAACCCACACACACTGGAGAATGATGCGGGGTCCACAAGATTTCTTTGCCTTTGTGTACAGGGATTTGCTTTATAGTTGTGAGGCTTGCTCATCCCCATCTTGTCTTGTCACTCGAATCACTCCTATTGACTTTTAAGTGTCTTCCACTGTGGCTTCTGTGAGTTGTGATATGGGAAACTGTTGGTGCTGATGCTGACTTGGAGTTATTTTGTACATTTGAAATCGAGCGCGCATCTCGATGTGTTTTGGTGTAGATGGCAGCAAGTATTTGTAGGGGTTTTTTGACGAGTTATTTTTTTTGCAATAGCAAGTCACGAGTATGATCCCATTGATCTGACTTTAAAAGTAATAATAATGACGCTGAATTGCGTAGGAGTAATGGTTGTGGAATTAACGCTTGTTTGCCCCACTCTAGGATGAAGTCAGAGAAGAAAAAAAGGAGACTCCTACAGGTGACCAAGACCCAACGAAAGATGGAGAAGGAAACATTCCAAATGGTACAATGACCGATCATTGACAGTATTCCAATAATAATAATTCCTCAAAAAAAATAAAGTTCAAGGTGGACGGCGGATGTGATGGAATGATTTTTAGTACTTGAATTTAAAAACTGATCCTTTGCTGCCCTGTATATTATTATTATTTCCTAATAGTTCCTCCGTCCCGCCCAAGTATGATAAAGTGCTCTTCCACATCCCAGCTCTTGTTATAGTCAGCTATAGATGTACACGTATGTATTGTTAGAGTCACGCAGCACGTCAGTAGCATTTACTACGTTTTGCTACGTAGTCACGTAGCATTTACTAAAAAGACTAACACTACTGTATAGACAGTAATTTGAAAATGAACGTCCATTCCTAGAGCATTATTTTGCATGCTTGTTTGTTTTCTCTTTTTTTTGGTGGTATTGCGCGCGTATTGTGTGTGTATTCGTTGTGTTTTTCTTGAATTTTTTCTTGATTGCTTTTTAGAAGGCGTCGATCCCTCTTCTCGTCCTCCTGCTTCCAATGTCGAAATGCCCCCCATTTTCCTCTCAGAAACGGTGAGAACGTTCGAGCGAAGTCCCATTGCCATTATTGGCGGACCCCGATACAGTCAACTCAAACGAACTTCCAGATCAAAAGATTCTGTTCTGTCGCTAGATTAGCATATCTCTATCTCTCTCTGTACATGATTTTAGCCAATTGTAACTAATAATCCTGTATTTATTTTTGTTGTAGACGAGTACTACACACTAAAAGTAGTTTACAATTATTATTATTTATTGAGAAGTATACATAAGCCTATAGTTACTATGATGATTTGGCTCTGATGAATATATGCATATTTATTGTTATTATTCAAACCGTGTTCTCTGTACTCTCAACAACCAACCAACTGATCAGTCATTGATGCCAGATGTATTGTATACCGCGCCTCTCCGACCACATTTCTTGTGCGTGAGCGAGTGAATGAGAGACATTGAAACAAAAAAAAAAGCGTTGGAAAAAGATGTATACTGTGGAACGACTGTATAAGCATCACCCGCCTGTTGCTGCTGAATCTATGTGGAATTTCTTCGTTTGTCATACTAGTCAGTCGAGTTAGCGAAATAAAAATTGAAAGACATTCAACCTATGCTTTTGTGTGTTGACAAATATTTTTGGGGAATTCCAACGGTGATTCATGAATCTGACGTTACTGTTACGCATTCGCAGCAGAATTCGCACTCTCATCCAGGTGGCATGACGTTTCATATCAATTATGAAGGACCCAGCAGAAAATTTTAGTACTTGATTTGTTTTGCTTTGTTTAGCGTTTTTCAGTCAAGTTGTGGGGTAGGAACTGCCACTGGCAGTCTGTAGCAGTCTTGAGACCTTGAGTCTCACCTCATTAAGTCAGTATTATCATCCCGTATCCCATCTCGTAGGCTCACACACATATATCTGGACGTGAGGCTCATCTCCCGCCTTCCAGTGCTCAACCATGTGAACGAGCTAATTGAGACTAATAAGCACATTCGCCTGCCTTGTGTTGCTAACTCCCCCTCATCAAAATGAATGGTAGGGTCAGGTGGCCGTTTTTAAAATATCAACCTGCGGTAAGGGGAAATGGCAAAGCGCATGCATTAGTGTTTTTTTGTGCTTGTGTTGGTAGTCAATATTATTTTAAGTCAATGCGATAGACAAACAGGTAGGCAGCTGAAACTGCATTGGTCCACGTAAGTTCTAAAATTACACGTACTTCTGAATTACACAGGAGAACCGCATTGTGTGGGCCGAGTGGAATGGTCATACGAGGAAACTGTTGGCAACAAAGAGTAAATGAAGATTGGCAACATACACGACACGGGTTTGCAATTACGTATGCTTTCGACTTTGTAATTTTGGGGAATCCCCGCGGTTCCGTAAGCACTTAGCGTGTTCCCACATGAACATCGAAAAGCAATATGTATTCGTGGAGGTACGAGAAACTTGTGGACCTCTTCTTAAATGTACACATCCTGTGGCAGAAGCGGATGTAGGAATTTTCAATGGGAAATGCATGACCTAGCAGGGTACTTTTTTGCACCGCACGTGATTGTGGAATTTGACTTGTGAGACTTTTATGCATTACTAATTTTTATACACAACACAGCATTAAAGCACAAGAATTGAAGGCTTGGATAGTCCATAATTTCAAACTTTTGACTTTCAAGGTTGTTGGAGGAGTCATAAGTTTTGTTATATTGTCGCTGAGAAGTTGCGTTTTAGCGGTGTATTTCGTTCATGTAAATAACTCATGATTGTGCTGCTGGGAATTCTTTATTATCTTATTTAAAATTTCTGAGCCTGCACCTGATTTGCTAAATGTTAAAAGCAACAGTAGTCTTAAAAAGCCTGGAAATTTACATTCAATAGTAAGGCATAAACAGATGCAACGCAACAGAATTTCTAGCGTTGATGTCTATCGTCTATCCGCGGACGAGACCTATCGAAGATGGCTCAAATCCAAAGATATAACGTGTGGGCATACTAGACTAGCTGTGGACTATGCCCCTAGCACAGACCTCCTTAATCCGCGCATTGCTCCATGCTCCGTGTGAAGATGCTTATTACTTATCCATAGCAATCATCAGAACTTGAGGGCTTTGTTAAATAAGCACCAGAGGCAATCTTCTAGCAGTCACGCTTGAGACAGGTAGGATTCCTATAGATGTTCTGCGGCTCGAGCGAAACGTGATCTTAAAATGGGCTCACTTCCATGTTCCTCTGTCCTGGTTTGGGGCCTACTACTAGTGAACGCGCTGTGTTATTTTTTCACTAGTGCATCGAGTTGTAACTGCCAGACCGGGAATGTGACCACTGTGTGCACTTACAAGAGTAACTATGCCGAGGCTCCGAACTGTCAGATTTCATGTGCAATGAGTAAACTCCGAATATGCATGGACGGATTCAGCTTCACCGGTCACATCCCTGGAAATTTTACCGGTAATGTCGAGAACAAGATTTTAGGTTTGGGCGCTAGTTCGGCCTAAAAACTTGTTGCGAACTCGCACTGGCCGCACTTTTCGTAGTTATCAGTCCTTTTAGCTCGTGACTCCTTCTTTTCGTTCTAAAAGTTTACAAATGAAGCCGAATTGACACGATTCAGTAAAATGGCTCCCGCCAATTTTTGAATTTAATCGACCACGTAGGGCCTCAATGTGCTCTAGGTGAACATGGCTTCCTGATGCTCCGGTGTATTAAACTGCTTACATTTGCAAGTAGTGCGACTGTTTTAAACTTCAGTTTGTAGCCGACCAATTCTGTTGATTACTTGATTGGGCTCGCACAATCACTACCGTGTTAGTAACTGCTTCAGGTTATATAACAGATTAATGTAATTTTTACAGGGCACGGCGATAGGGATGAATTAAAGGTGTCCTGTTCAGCTGGCTATCCCATAGATTTTAAGTACGAGGGAGACCAAGTAAGTTCTTTTAGAACAAATTGCGCAGCTTGTCCGCAGTTTAGATTCTGTATTATATTTATCTCATATTTGTATTTGTATTGTTGTTAACGACAGCCTTTGACGGCTATCAAACTCGAATATGGAAGACAGCAAGAAAGCGAAGATGAGATGTACTTGTTGAATTTTACTGTTTCGATTATTTCGAAACTACTGGGAAATTTCAGCGTCTTCTACACACAAAATCCAGCTCTGTCTACCACCGTTCAGATCCTCACCCCCCCTGAAGACCTTAACAGTTCTACAGCCGGTAAGAAGAGAACTTACTGAATGTCAGTTTTAACTCGTTGTCTCTTTCGCTGCGTCTGCTGTTGTAAAGTTTTTTAACAAAATATAGTAAATGTTTTGTTGACATGCTATACCCATTACTAGGAATTGGTTCGAACTAGGTAAGTAATTCTTTGTAATAGGTATGGCTCGTCAATAAAGTTAACTCTTTTCAGCTATGCAATGAAACTTCACGGGAAAAGCTCCGAGTTCCGGTGACGATTATAATTACATTTTCAAAAGGCCCTTTTAATGCATTCCACGATGAAGAGTAATCATTAGCAATTACTTTTAGTGTCATGTATATACCAGAGGAAAGTGTGGCGATATGCGACAGCAGCTGTAGTTTATACTATGGTCGCCACCATTTTTTATGGTTCAAAATCGTACGGGCATTTCTCTGTTAATGTAAAACTCTCAGCACTTTTTTGACTTGTTAGTGTGGGATTCACTGAACCGGGGTACTAGATTTTGCAGCTGGTATCTACAGTTAACAATACTACTGTTTTGAATTTTTGTGCTGGATTTCAGTACCTTAACGGACATTGTTAATTTTTACCATAAAGATGAGATGTGTTTACCAAGTAGCACTGCGTTTGTCGGCTCGGAAACAGTTGTGTTAAATTACTTCTTTATTGTATGAAGTATTCTGACCAAATCCAAAATCATAGCATAAAATTGGTATTTTTCAGTAGGACACGAACCTGGAGCCTCTCCTCTTACAATCTCACTTTGGGATCCACCATCTGGGAAACCAACGTGGATTGTGTGTTCCAGTAACCTCCGAAGTAGCTACCAACGGCTGATAAATCTGGTCACTAATAATCCTACAGAATCCAAGTACATGAGAGACTGCGTTTTTGGGGTACAATTTTCCTTACAAACAACTCTTGGAATATAAATGGGAGTGAAGTCATCACTACACTCACTACCATAAATTTCTATCAATTCCAACAGGGAAACGGCAGGTGTTTTAACAGAAGAGAAGCCGGGCTGAGACTATGCAGCGTGTACAACTTGACCGACTATACATGCAAAGCATTCGATTTGAAACCCCCTGGAGGTCTCGTCAGTTGCTTCACTGATGATTACAACAAAACATTGGAATACATGTACGGAGTGGATGAAAAGTATTGTAAGTGACACATATTTCACAGTTTTGAGAAAAACTATTGCCCATAAAGCGTCAGCATGAACCGATTATCGTTATTTGCTTGGCAGATTTTGACGAAAACTATCCTATGGGATTTCCTTCACTACCTGTTGAAGCCCTCATAGCGGTGACCAAGTACAATGATAGCTATGTTTCTGGACTCAGTTATGTCTTTACTTGCACTGCGAGTCGATACTTGCTCGCTCAGGGTCTTCAGTGGTACCTACAATACTCCAACGGCTCACTTGTTGATGTTCTCGCCGACAGCATAAATAGTGAGTATTTTCTTGCACAAATACTTATCGCAGAATAAATATGGATCCGAAAATTGTATCCGCTGTGCATTTTTCTAGGTGGTCCTACGACGGATAATGGGTTTCAAGAACCCAGCTACATGCAGAGCACGCTAGAAATCATATTCTCACCAGGTGTGGACCATGTCATTTGCTTAGGGGCCAAATATAACTCCGAAAAGACAGTCAACGCTTCTGTCTTTGTCGACGTTAAAGGTACCGCCTGAAGGTGATCGAAGCAATTATCTGTAACGCTTACGGATACAAGCGTAGTACTTAAGTTTCGATGCCATTTGAAATGACAGAGTCGAGCCATCCGTATTTCAAATACAATGACACACATCAGGAATTTTCGATGTATGAACTGAATCGACTTGATTGTAATGCATACGGAATGCCGTTACCGACTGTGGAATGGACTTCTGAAGACTTTGTATGTGCCTCAAATGTGTTCTGCCGTACAAGTTTTGCGTCTCAGAGCTCATTCCGTATGGAATTTAAATTATTTCAGAACATTACGACACTTAACAAGCCATTGAGAGACTATGGCGACCACATGAACCTGAAAATGATATTTGAAAACGACACAGTATTTGAGAAGCCTGTCTACAAGTTCACTTGCGTGGCCAGGAATGTATTTGGAAATGCTACTAAAATTTACCGAGTCACCGTCGTGGGTAAGCACAAATAACTTCTATTCAAATTAAATTTCAGGCCCAAAACTTTAAGTATGTTAACCGCGAAATGTTTTGGTCAAATTCCAGACAGGTACACAGGTGCCTATAGTTTAATCACTGGCTTGTCAGCACTCGTTTGCTCGATCGCTGTGTTTACGTTCTACGCTGTTTACTACTGTACTCGACAAAAGGGTGTAAGTAATGTAAGTGATATCAAAGAAGTGACGAGGGAAAGCTCATCAAGTCCTCGGAAACTTTAGTTATTCTGTGACTTTGAGTATTTTTTTCGAGCTTCCCAAACAAGCACGTTTTAAACATTGAGTTCGTTTATCCATCTCCATATTTTTCAAACCTCGTCTCTTCTCGTGTCCATCATTATCCAAGCAGTATTTAATTTTTTGCCATTGGTTGGTTGTTAGAAGGGGTTGACGAAAGATGAGGTGAAGGAATTCCGGGAGGGTAACGGAGTACATGCGCAAGTGAATGATGCCTGCGTTGGACCTGATGCCCTGCCATTCAAAGACGAGTACGAAATCACAGAGTCGGACCTACAGATTCGTACGTTCACAGATTGTGAAGGAATTCCGGGAGGGTAACGGAGTACATGCGCAAGTGAATGATGCCTGCGTTGGACCTGATGCCCTGCCATTCAAAGACGAGTACGAAATCACAGAGTCGGACCTACAGATTTGTACGTTCACAGATTATGTTAGTTTGTGAGTATGACGTTGAATTTATTGTACTATATAAACATCAGGAATTGGGTGTACCTCTCATTTTTAGGGAAAGACAAAGTGTTGGGAAGAGGAGCCTTCGGTCTCGTATTGAAGGGAAAATACCAGGGGAAGCAGGTAGCGGTGAAAACACTTAAGCCTTGCGCCACAAAAGTAGAATTGAAGAGCCTCCTGACAGAGTTGAAGGTAATGACCTTTGTCGGAGAGCACAAAAACATAGTAAAATTGATAGGAGCAGTGACGAGGTACCTCGAGTTCGGTAAGTGCCGTGATATTAAAAATAATGGCTGACTTTAGTGGGAATGCAGCCCTGACAGTTTTTCTGTTTCCGTAGGAACTGTGTACGTAGTGGTTGAGTACTGCAGACTGGGAAGCTTGAATAGCTACATAAGAGATAATCGCCCTTACTTCTACGACCAATTTAACCTCAAATCGGATTCTAAAACCAACTATGTGCAGTTCAACGCGTAAGTCTTTATTTCTCCCACCCAATACAACGCGGTGCCTATAAAATTATGCAGTGAAAAATTCTGAATGTTTAATTGTAGGGAATATGTCCGTTACTGCAACACACCAAATCAGAATGGGTCGGTCAAGTGTATTTGCACAGAAGATTTGCTAGACTGGGGTCGTCAAATCGCAAATGGGATGGAGTTTCTGAGTAGAGTTAACGTGAGTTTATTTTACCGTGAAAATGGGCAACTAGGATTGGGGAAATTAATATACTTTGTTCGTAGGTCGTTCATGGAGATCTAGCCTTACGGAATGTCCTACTCGCAGATGGAGGAGTGGTCAAAATATCGGATTTTGGCCTTTCTAGAAAACTCTATGAGTATGTGCAATACGTGAAGAGATCTCAGGTACCTTATATATACACATAGTGGTCGCCATGTATGAGCGAAGTGTCATCAGTTTGTCTAATAATTAGGAACCCCTTCCTTGGCGATGGATGGCTGTTGAATCGTTGTCTGACTTAACTTTTTCTACCGAGTCTGATGTCTGGTCTTTTGGTGTGTTGTTGTGGGAGCTGTTTTCCCTGGCTGAAACGCCTTATCCAGGATTAAATTGGTCGACAAATTTTCATCAAGCTCTAAGACGGGGATACCGGCTGAGAAAACCTGAGTGTGCCTCAGCTGAATTGTAAGTGAATTTTTGTTTATTTTTTAAAACAGTCGGATTACCCTGTTCTATTTTTGATTGGTGATTATGATCCTCTGATCTTTCTAGGTACGAAGTAATGTGGAACTGTTGGAAGACAAACCCGTCCGAGCGACCTAAGTTTGAAGAACTTGAAGATTCTTTAGCTAAAATTCACGAGTCTGTCAGCAATAATCCGGTTACTCGCCTATAGTCTGTACTCTCGATGACTTAAGTGCTTTTTACATTGTTTTTCGAAGTCGATGTAAAATTTTCTATTTTTACTTATTCTGTACAATTATTTAATTACACAATACTTATCTTGCTTCCTATAGTCTCTAGTCCTTTATCAACTTTTCGTATTTTCAATTTTTTAAGGTGAAACTTTGCCTGAGAAGACACTTAAAATCATGTTGCATTTGTGAACTTGCAAATTGTGGGAGCTCTGAAAATTCAATCCCAACCCCTTGCTCTAACCTCGAAATCCAACACACACTAAACGCGTACTGGGGTCATCGCCTGTACTGGTTCCCGGTTTTTCGCGTCAGGCCGAAGCTTCGCTACCGCAATCTTATTGCTTATGCGTCGTCTCGTGCCATGTAAGTGAGGTTAGGTTAGGGCCCAATCCTCATATTCCTCCTAGCGTTTGGGAGTTTCAGGCTCGTCAGTTTGTAAGGCGGGTTGGTTATTGATGGCTTTGTATCTTGGAACCCGTCAGTTTGTTAGGCGGGTTGGTTATTGATGGCTTTGTGTCTTGGAACTCGTCAGTTTGTTAGGCGGGTTGGTGATTTTTGGGTTTATATCTTTCCCTTAAACCATTACATGGAAAAACGAGACATTTTTACTTTGCTTCATGATTTTCAGTACACAATAAATGAACGTATGTTAACGTGCTTTTAGGTCTCTCCAACTTAATCAAGAGAAATGGCACTTCCGGTGTGTACGCGCTTCATTTTACTATTACTTGAATGCTCTGTATGAGCAGTCCATGGAGCGCGCCCCACGCGTGATGGATTTCTGCTTCACATGGTACAGTTCTGTAGGGTGTGAAATCGCCGTTTTCCATAAATGATATGCCAGTCACCTTAAGCTTAGCATTTGTTTGCGCCCACGCATACCAAAATATTAACTTAGCTCAAAGATTTCCTTTAGGGCCTTGAAACAAATCTGTGTTATCAATGCGTACCGTACAACAGATGCACTTACATCCCGCCATGGTGACTACCGTCATTGCAGCTCTATGAGCGTCTTTATGTGATGAGTTTTTGGATGAAGCTGAAGCAACAGTCGTTCAAAAATATCAGGGATTTCTAATACCGGGACCGCTAAAGATAGAGTTAATACCCCAGACGTGGGGTATATAATTCTGAAACACTCTGAATAGCATTGGTTCTGACTTCATTCAAAAACAAAGTCACATGACATCAGTTCAGGTTCAATGCTTTCCTCTCAGCGAAATCTGTTGAACCGGAAAATGACGCTTGACGTAAGTGCTTTCAGAGCTAGATGTTAGTACGGACGACCCATTCCGAATCGGGGACCATAATCGTATTCCGTTTTCTGGAACCATTGAGGGTACGACGTACGACCCTTATTACAGTAAATGTGATCTTACATATGTAGACTCACAATTGGGTGCCCAAATCATGAAAATGATAAATAAATATTTGTCCTGTGCGAGGACACGGAAATGCGTATTCAACGATGGAGAGACATCATCACCATGGCTGAAAAAAGTTGGGCGCGGTTTTTAATTCATATCAATTCGCATTATCCAATCATTTCAGCGGATATTTGGGGAGGGATTACTACCGATCAAGGACGATCTCTCGGGTTACTCCACTCCACAGCATTTTACCAATTGTGAAAATCAATTTTCCACCTAATCAGCCTCGGAGCGGAAGCTCTCGTGATGAAGTTCCTCCAAGGTTTTAATTTTCTATATTCAAGGAATCCATTTCTTATTGAGAATAAAAATCTTCAGTCCATTTAACTTCACAGATCTCGTGAATTGAGCCTGGGCTGAGAATTTCAGGATGAAGGAAAAGCCACAAATGTGGCGCAGCTAACATGCAGGTCGCATCCGTAAAACGTGCTATTCATCACAGTCATGTGGGCACGGAAGGATTGGTCCCTCTCCCGACTCATCGTGAAGTTGGGTCAACTCCGACGCGACGTGTGAATCCTCAACCCCTTCCACCTATGTGCCGTGTACTTACAGGATATTTTAACTGCAGTTATTATTCTCTCTTCTCCCCATACAAATTATCCCAGGAACCACGGACCGGGCAAGTTTGTCATTCTGCTCCCGGACATCTGCGCCTGGTATCTTTTTGGCACTTTTATTTTTTCATTTACAGTGGCCCCGAGTGTTCGCACGTTTAACAATAACTAATTTTTGATTTCTTATTATTTCTTTATATAGACAGCAATGATGACACTTGCCCTAACCTGCGACCTACTTATTCTTGGACCAGAAGTAATGTCACTGTTTGCTTCTAATTCAACGAATTCTTCTATTTTTACCAACGTTAGAAGCGTGGTGGCATACGTCAGTACGTACACATGGATGATGGTGAGCACGTGTTTAAAGTTCGAACTGTGGCTAGGGCCAAACAAGTTGTGCGCAGTGCTCAACCATCTCGCTACACTGGAGAGAAAACTTCAACTCCTCGGGATTGAAGCGTGCTGGATATTTAAGGTTCTTTTTTCTGAAAGTAGTGGTGGAGTGGTTAAAAAAATTTAGCCGATGAGCTATGAATGACCGCGAATAGTGATAGGACACAAGAGTTTACACATCACTTTTAATTTTTTCCCAATGTTACATTTGTCTAGTCTAGGTTCAGTCTTTGTCTAACAATTCTGCTGTACATTCTCGCGTCTACAATATCAGCAATCGACGTTCTCATCAATGAGTACAGGGAAAAAGATCTCACGGAAGCTGGCGTCGACACCACAGGTCTGATTTCATCAACATCGTCGTTCCATTATCTGCTCATTTCATTTTGCTGTTCATCTACATAAATAAGCCCCACAATTGCAGGTCCGCTGGAGATTCAGGGCCTGACATATATACTAACTGTAGTTGCATTTCTATACGAGAACCTCGTGGTTGGTTACGGAATGACCGGAATGATGCTATTTTCCGTCACTCTTTTGACAACTTCCGCCAGTATTTGTCAGTACTTCCTTAAAGCAGGGAGCGTTGATGAAGTAAGAAAACATAACGAGATGGCTCAAGGCTCAGATATGGGTGTATTTATAACCAAATATGATAACCTTGCACAGGTTATATCCGTGACGCAACTACTGATGAAGTTGACCAATTCCTTTAAGGATTTCCTCGGATTTACGGCACTTCTCTACCTCCCCGGTGTGTTACCCTACTACACTGAGAGCCTCCAGGATGTCTTTACAGGGCCAATTCTTGTCCAGATTGTGTACTCATACTACGCGCTAATGTACCTGAGTATTATGATCCTCAGCGCGGAAGCGAATGCGCAGGTTGTCAATCGAACTATTGAAAGGCACAGTCACTAAATAACTCGATCACTCATTTAATCTCTCGCTTAATTTCAATTTAAAAGCTTCGCAATGAGCCTAAGTTCGCAGTTCGATTTTCAGATCAACAGCATCTGCAAAATCCTTGCAGAAGCCAACGAAATCTCCTTGCTCATACCAGACCGTTCAGGAGAAGGGCCGATTTGGATTCAGTTTGCGCTCCAAAGAGATCTTACTACTTGACGCATTAAAGAATGATTTTATCGGTGTAAGAGGACGAGGTGTGACCTTCACGTACACATTTTTGGGAAACGTAAGATCTCTTGCACGACGTCACCATAGTGAGGGACGACAGTTTTGAGTAGATGAATTCATATAAATTTTATGTCATCCGTAATAGGTAACGGGTTGTATCCTCGCGTTCGCCATTGCCATTATTCAGCTGCAAGGTTCTGCATGATGTAGGACTCTGCAACTACTGTCAACTCTGGTGATTACCCGAGCGGAACGTCTATTTACGTCTATTACGACTTTGGAGCAAATTTCGGGTTTTCCTACACAAAGTTCGTACAGGACCATCTTTAATTTCGGTACTAGAGCTTCCTTGTGAGTTTTCTTCTTTTAGTAGCCTTGGGGCCAGGTTGATGACTGACGTAGCAGCAATACGTACCTGTTTCTACAACAAATTGTCAACTCCAGCTGCAGCTCAAGGATGTGGAAATCTTCGTCTACCAGATCTGTCACCGACCCGTAATCTGATCGTAATTTTGTCGGAAGTGTCACGTCGGAAGTCACACGTAATTTCCCCTCGGTAAACTGCTCCGGATAGAAGCGTGACGTAGCTTTGATTATACACCTCGGAAAATATCGCTTAATCAAGGGAATGTTAAATAATCCTGCACCGTTTTTGACTCAGCGAAATTTCCTCCACAATGTTAGTCCCCCATGTTGCCAAGAACCTCCAATGTTGTAATTCTTCAAAAGGGCCATATGATCCGTTCGCATCATGCTTTTGCGGGTCACTGCGACCTCGTCACTCTTGAGTACATTCAGAATAAAACATAATGCTAAAAAAGTGACATAAAAAATAAAACCTGATTAAACCCGGGTTATTGCAAAACCGCCCGAAAAAATACAGGAGATTTCGACTCACCATGGTAACATCTTTAGCAAATCCGACGGCAACATAGTCATTGTTCTGGGAGGGCGAAACAACATTCAGATTCTCTTTCGTGACACGGTAGCTCAGGCAGCAATTCTTTTTCTTGTGACAGTCTTCACTACGAC
>WJFA01002827.1:0-14591 GCA_009870155.1 Pseudobourletiella spinata | reverse complement strand
ACTCTATGGAAATGGATTGTTTTGGTGAAGAAGAATGAATTACATGGTAAAAAGGGGTAAAAACTAGAGGATTACGTGGCTTTGTTACGATTTTTGCTTTTTTAAGTCATAAATACGTTAAAAACCCCTAAAAATGTGTTCAAATAGAAGTTTTCGACAACGCATTTTTTGCATTTTCGAATTTTTGAAAACGCATTTTTTGTATTTTTGAGCTTTCAAAAACGCATTTTCGGAAGCGAAAAAAACGCATTTTGGTCCTCGCCTTAGGGATGATACTCTCTTATGGTTAGTTTTGAAATCTAGTTTAAATTGTTGAGGTACTGAATGACGCGTAAGAATGAAGAGCGAGCTAATGATCATTGAATCGCTCCTAAACAATGCTCCGTTCCGTATCCCTTATTCTTAGTTTACAACATAAAGGTTCAGCTAGGGGTTTGGCTTCTAAAATTTCTATAGGTGAAATCTTTTACAGACGTTCTATCTACTCTCTCATCGGTCCGAACTGTTTACGTTACCATCTTCATGGTATCTAAAGTTGCGATGCAAGTGTCTTATTCAATGGATCGCTGGTAACAGTTTATGTGCAACGCGACAGTGCGGTGACCACTCTATATATGAGGGTAACCCTAGTGTACTAGTCGGATCGAACTAATATTTATGGGACATGTTACCCTTCCCTAGCATGTACTAGCACTGAAGCCGTTCGCCCAATTAAAGCCTAGTTTCGGAATTATTCAAATTTGAAATTTCACCAAAATCGATTCTGGGAAATCTAACATGGGATTTCCCATAAGTATTTTAAGCGAACAAAGGGTCAAAGCGGAAAAAGTTGGTTTTTTTCGAAAAAATCACTTTTTACAAACTTTTGAAAAATGAGTGAAAAATTGACTTTTACGATGTGGGAGCATCATTGGGCATGGCAATTCGAAATTTGGCGCTTAATTTTGATGAAAAGTGGCGTCTTGTGGACATTATTGAGGAGGGAGGGGAAATGTTACGAAGTTGAATCGATTTTGGTGAAATTTCAAATTTAAATAATCCCGAAACTAGGCTTAGTTGGGCGAACGGCTTCAGTGTTAGAACATGCTATAGGGATGGGTAACATGCCCCATAAATATTAGTTCGATCCGACTAGTACACTAGGGTTACCCTCCTATAAAGGCTTTTAAACCATTGGTTCGTAGCTCAAAATAGTGGTTATATTTGCAATTTTCCATTACATTGCACGAATCTGTGATTACCCATCACTCGACCCATTACAGTCAAGTACATTTTTTGTGCACATTCCTCGTCAGATGCACCTATGGTATTAACCATTTCAAATGGGCACAAAGAAGCCAAGTATAAATTTAAACTGGCGTAGAGAATAGGTACCAGGAATTCAGAGCCTCTTTAGCCCGGCCATCCTGTCTTCGTATGTCGTATATTTCTATTTCGAAAGATTCGGCAACCCTGAGACAGTTTTCTATACGTATATAGATGTGTGTGTCTGGAACATCTTATGTACACCCCCGGTTGGACATACCACATCCTCAGCACTGAAGAATTTTATTCATAACATTTTTTGCACTTGTTACGGCTTTTTACTTAATTCTGCATCATCTCAAAAATTTTATTCGTAAAAAACTCGTAGCTGCATGTATATAGTTAGAATAATCTAACAACTTATACGCATACAAATTACTGTATTATTTAATATCCATTAATAACACAAATATTTAGTTCTAACGTCACACCAGTTTGTTGGCCATCTTTGTTAACAAAGACTTTGTCACAGAACTCTCTCGTAATTGCCTCTGCCATAAAATTTAGTATCTATGAAATAGGCAAGTATTGGACCATACCATAACCAAAATTACAATTGGGTATAGTGTCATTGCTACTACCGCATGTACCTGTAAAGGTCAAACCTTCAGCCGTCGCTGATGCGATAATTAACTGTTTGAGTTTTTCTGAATCCCCAACGAGAGACAAATTCCGAGATATCATGAGCGCACATACTCCTGTCACATGTGGGGCCGCCATACTGGTTCCGGATAAAATTACGTAAGAATTATTCCCAGTATTGTATGACGACAATATGTCAACTCCTGGCGCACATAGATCCGGTTTAATCACTTTATTAGGAGCCGGGCCCCTGCTACTGAATGGTGCAATGGACATGTCCGTGTCCATAGCTCCAACGGCAAGAACTAAAGGATTCTCCGCTGGAGCATCAATCGTGCTACAATCGGGCCCTTCATTACCTGCTGCAGCAACAACTAGAATTCCAGCTGCAGAAAGTGCACGTGCCGGTTCACCGTAGGTATCATTACCTCCAAGTGCGCCCCAGCTGCAGTGAATGACATGAGCTCCAGCATTGATGTCACAGTTATCATAAAATCCTGGTTTATAAGGGCAGAATAAAAAGTCCATACTAAGTATAACATCGTGCTCCTGGCACGTGCCATCAGGACAACCTATGGCAGCCATGAATGTTGCGTTTGGAGCGACTCCGACACCGCCTTTTCCACAAATAACGCCGATCACGTGAGTTCCATGTCCATTCTGGTCTTCTGGCTTACTTCTTAGCCCTTGTGGATCAAACCAACCATATATTGGGTCCATTTGGTCACGGATGGCTTCATGATCTGCATTGACCCCTGTGTCAATGACTCCAACTTTAACGGATTCTCCGCTGTAGCCCGCAGCCCACGCTTTGTTTGCGCCGACCTTCTCTACTCCCCACTGGATCCCCGTGGGTACTGATCGAACTGTTCGTTTCCGAAAAACGGGAGTTTTAATGATGTGAGTCCGCGCTTCTCGTACTTCGCGAACTTCAGGGCATGCGGCCAGGTCCATCACAAGATCCATTTCAGCGCCTTTGATGTAGATCCGATTGGTTATTCGAAATGTTTGGATGTGAAGCCCTGGCTTCGATCTCTTGTAACTATAAAGAATCTTGCTCACGTTTGCATGGCTGTTCTTTATCTTATCTTCCAATCTCATTTTGACATATTCTGATCGCGCTTTGTGTGATAGAGATCGCATTGTATCCCCTTGCGTAATTGATGAGCACGCGTCTTCCCAGAAATCCAACATTACGTCCGTGGCACGGTTAGTTTTGAGCCTTTCTTTCACTACGGTGCTAACTTTTGCGAGATTATTACCATCACCATACTTAGAGTTAACACCTGTATAAAAAGGCACGAAAACTGCAAGCAGTGTGACTAAGGAGGCTCGATTCATGACTGCAAATAAATTTAGAATCTAAATAAAAATTCTATGAATAGTTGAAAAACAATATCAATGATTTCCAAATTGATCGGAACCATTACCTCCCTTGTTTCCTGTCGTGAGGCAAATACGTAGCGCTAAGATTCAGCGTTTTCCTGGTAGATATAGAATACGAAGTGAAATTCGACACTTAAATTTGACTGTATCCTCAGCTAAAATATATCGACACTGAAGGTAGCGTCTGCTTTTAGTCTATCAAAAAGACGCAATATTACCACCGCAATTGTATTTGCTACCAAAGTCCTTTTCGAGTCAAGATTTTTTCAATTTTTCTGGTGGTTTTGCTGTCTCAGTTCACAAAAAAATCAGAACAGACCTTACCACATACATCTAATGCTTATTCAGCTGCAGAGTTGCATTTGCATCGGTTATTACAAATTTTTGCAGCGGCCCTGAACCTTATGACTGATGATCGTGATTTCCACAATTGCGACAGGGATTATTTTATCGGAGATTTCCTGATACCGTGGGAGGAAAATTGAAAAAAGGAAACAGCTTGTATACTCACGTTTCAGGTTAACATGTACATCCTATTGTTTCGTGGAAATTTTATAGTAGAAAGCGTTCATTGCAAGGTTCGGAAAGTCGGAACAGTTTACATGATTTTTTATCCGTCCTGAATCTGATCTAAAATGTGGAGTTTTCCAGATGGTTCATTCGACCTCTCAAATACAACATACAGGATAATATGGTTCAGTATCATAACATAACGGCAGCCAGATCAACTGAGGTCACAGGATGACCTTTTACCCGTTGGTTGACTTGAATCCAGCGAAATAATTATAACGCCTTTGATTTAATATGCTGACTGAACCAAGTACCTCAAACCAACTCCTTTAGTCCTGTATGCGTTCGGATTACGATCGTTCATCTTTATTACAAAACATGTGTGGCTAACAAACGCATATGGATTATGCGTGTAATCTTATTGAAATCAGTCTAGGTAGAAAATTGACAATAATAAAATATCAAACTGAAGTTAACCTCAATTATTTGCCGCCTAAATGTACAGATAGTCTATGTAATAATCTGAGCAATTCCATTGCCATAATGATAATTTGGAAAGGATTCATTCGTTACTCCGCAATCCTTTGGAACAGTCAGGTTATCCCGTGAGGCATATTTTATGAGTGCTTCAGTCAGTGCTTTGGGGCGACCTCGAAGTTCCGGGTACTTTTGTAATAAAAGTGCACCAATGCCGCTCACATGTGGCGCCGCCATACTCGTTCCTGTCCCCCAAGCGTATGAAGTATTGCGGAGATAATACGCTGAAAGTATGGATGTTCCTGGGGCTGAAATATCTGGTTTCATGGTCTTGTTGATGGTCGGTCCTCTTGCACTGTATTCACCGACAGATTTGTCCATGCCTACCCCTCCTACGGAGACTGTAAGTGGCCTATCTGACGGGGAAATAATTGTCTCACATCCGGGGCCCGTATTTCCCGCCGAAAAGACTGTGAGGATGCCCATGTCCCAACATGTTTCAATGGCATCATCAAACGTTGTGTCCGCTTGACCCCCACCCCAGCTGCAATTGATTATGTCGGGAGCTTCAGAGGGATCCAGCTTGCCATCCTTTCCCTTTGGACTTCTCAGAAGGTCGAAGCAGGCCAGAAGATTCTTTTCGGGACACGTCATGTTCGCGCAAGCTTTGCACATCATAAACAAGGCTCCTGGTGCCACACCAATACCGTTGCAGCCAGCAACTGTTCCAGCCACATGTGTGCCATGACCAACGTCATCACAGGGTTCGTCACAAGTTTCACTGGCGTCATGCCAACCGTAATCCCAGTCAAAATTTCCTGTAAGGGCCTCATGATCAGCATTACACCCGCTGTCAATTATCCCAACTTTTATGTCTTTCCCGGTGATACCACTTTCCCAGGCTTTATGTGCTCCCACCATTTCCACTCCCCATTGCGGCGTTTCCTCAGAAATAACTTGAGCAGCCCTCTGAAACACACGAGGTCCTTGTATGCTATACGTTCGCATCTCCCGGATACCACACACTTCCTTTAGACTCGCGATTTCTTCCACCATGGAAATGTCCGCACCTCGAATGTACACACGATTGGATGTTGTAAATGCTTTGAACTCAAGCTGGGACATTGATCTCCGTTGTCGTCCCACAATTTCACGGATGTTTGCCTGATCCACCGCAACTCCCTCCCGCAGGACTCGGTCAGCGTGATGCAGTTGTGACTCACGGCTCGAAAATCTGAGCATGTTGACATGATTGATGTGTGAGCTGGATTTTTTGCACATTTCTACAATCAGTTCCACTCCTCGGGAAGTCCTTAACTGTTCCAGCAAGGCAGGACTAATTTTTAACTGTGATCGAACTTCTGCTGAATGAGCAATAAGTAAAAAATGAGCCAAAACAGGCAAGAGTGTGATCAATTGCCCCAGTGATGGCGCCATTTTCACTGTCAAGAACTTGCTTTATTAATCGCTAATCCTCCTTGTTTAGTGTGGGAGTAGCGGCGAAACGCGGAATTTATAAGAGAGCGAAACGGGTCACGTTACGCATGAATGCGGATAAAGTGATTCGTTTTTTCCGAATTTCCTATACATGGTAGTTTGTTCGCTTGTGTTCCGGGTTGGATCCTACCTTACCTAACTTTTTTGATTCATTGTATCTCAAATTGGAGTTGCATCTGATTCATTATGTCAGCAAAGATAGCATGATAGGTGATAATACATTGGAAAAGTATCGCTTGCACTGCGTCAAAAAACATTTATTTGACAGCGTTGGAAAACCTTACATGTGACGTTCAGCAATAAAAGTGTGACTGCAAGTGCATCATCTCACTCAGGTTCATGGTTTAGTTGCAATACACGGTAAAATATTGTTATGGAACGTGTTCTGTCATGATTATAATTGTAACTGAACCTAAAAAGTTGTGTTAATCCTAATATTTGTTGCTAGTCTAGCTGTTTACGACCGATTGAACTGTAAAATCAGATTAAAAACTTCTTTTTGTGACCGATTTTTGTAGTGCGGTCTGCTGTTGTTGATTCCAAAAAGCACCAATGGGATGGAATAACACAGAACATCAGAAGAATGTTTACGTCGACAAAATGGATCCAATATTAAAACGTGTCAAGAAAATAAATATTATTATGTTTACAGCTCCAGTGACAACTCAAATAAAAGGGAAAATGAATGTCGTGCTTAACGTTATTCCACAGGCGTTTCTCACATCCGATCAAACCTATTTTTCAAACTCTCTTTCGATCTAGTAAGGCGAGAATTCGTTATTATATAAAACATCAACCCTTACTTCGTCTCTTACGCGGCAACATTTGCAATTGCAACGCGGGGATAATGGGAAGATTTTGGCGTTGGATAGAATGCTACCGTTTCTTTCATTTAGCACTTGTATTTCTACGATTTTGGAACCCAGCTGAATCTTTGAACGGAGGCTATGGGGACCTGTGCAACGTTACTCATCCGTGCGAACTACCGTCATGGTTGGGCTGTTTTGGGGGGCAATGCGACTGCCTAAAACAGAGTACAATGATGTACGACGAAGGCAGAAAGAGGTGTGTTTTCAAGGCGGGGGAAAGGTGCAAGTACGGAGCAAAAGTCGGACAGGAAAACACTTTCCTCATCCAGGTGCATGACTGTGTGGAGAATGCCTCCTGTAATCCGGAAGGGATTTGTACTTGTGAGAGCCGATATTATCAGACTACCCACGGCAAGTGCGAACAAGCCCAAGGACATTTGCAACCTTGCCTCCTGGAGGATCGATGCTCAATTTATCATGGTTTGGAGTGCCACGATGGACTTTGCAAATGTAATCCTATCCATGCCAGTTTCTCCCGAGAGGACGATCAATGCGTCGGTCTTTCAGGAAGGCACTGCATTAACTCCAAGTGTGTGGAACATGCTGATTGCACAGACGAGGACTTTTGTGATTGCAAGCAGGACTTCTATCCTGATTTCACAGGCTTCTGCAGGAACAAGGTAGGAGTTTTGAAGAACTGTACGGAGGACTTACAGTGCCAAAACGAACCTGGTCTGGACCTCATGTGCGTCAATGGTCAGTGCAACTGTCAACCCCAAATTTCCGTCTATGCAACCGTTTGGCCATCCCACAGTCAGAATTTTGCAGGGCGGCGTTTCCATGGTTTTGAGGGACAGGCGAAAACTCAGTGCGTACCGTTAGTAGGAGAGGATTGTGTGGATAGGCTATGCGCCCCAAAGGCCTACTGCGAGTACATCAACTCTGGAAATAAGAATGACTATACTGGACGTTGTATTTGCACTCCAGGCTATATCCGATCCAAATCAAATGAATGCGGTCGGGATCATGGGGAATCTTGCGAGTCTGCAGAGGAGTGCATTGACGGTCTGGTGTGCAGGAATCGGAAATGTTCCTGCGAATTTGCCAGTCAGTTATATGACCCATCTCAACAGGCTTGTTACAGCAAAGTAGGTGGATCTTGTGCCCATGATGAGGGCTGCACCAAGAATGCCATGTGTACCAAGTTCAGAAACACTCCCGAGAAACCATCTCACTGTTCTTGCAAGGAAGGATTCGTGGAAAACTTGAGAGGCGAATGTGAAGAGGGTTATGGCGGTATTTGCAAAGACAAAAACGAGTGCGACTCGGTGGCCCATTTAGATTGCATCAACAACGTCTGTAAATGCAGTGATTTCGCCGTTTACAGTAGTAAATTGAGAAAATGCGTGGGCAAAGTCGGCTCCGAGTGTAATTTGACGGGGAAGAATGACTGCATTGAGCATGCACACTGTGCTCCAATTCACCCCAAACTCCACGGGCATTGCGTGTGTGATACAGGATTTGTCGAAACCATAGCCTATACTTGCGTCATTCAGGAGCCCAAGCCAGTTGTTCATGATGAAGAGTAAATATTTCTAATTGTCAATATCGATTACATGTATTTGAATGTCCGGGTGTTGATAATATACTGACGATGCCAAACGTGCAGCTGTTTCCTTGCTTTACTGCATTTGCCGCAGGTTCTAATTGTGGTATAGGATGGAGTCGGTCGATATGTCGACAATGCGGTTTACGTGCATAATCCTTTTCCTCTTTCCTCGCAATGGCAGTGGCAATCAGTAAGAATTTTGCAACACAAATCATGCAAACCTCCATTCTAATTCCAACCCGCAATTCGGGTATGGCTTTAAGAATGATTTTCCTGCGGTTTCGGCCTAATCAGCTGCTTTTCGCTACTCAGGATTTTAGTTCAACCGGAACAGCACACATTACGCACGGAACCAGAGACCACCGCCGCAGTAGAGGAGGTTCATTTGTTCATGTTTTCAGTTCGAGAGTAAGCTAAGGCAGAGGAAACAGCTTCAGCCGTCAGCAGCCTGGATTCCCGCTGGAACGCACTGGGAGTTCCAACTTGTGCATTTACTGTAGGGGTTGTTTCAAAAGGAAGCTAATCGTGCATCATTCTTACACTGAAGTAATAAATAGGATAATTGAGGTGCACGAGCTATTCAGTTTGAGCTTACTTGCTCCGTAGCTATTATCGGTATTATTGACTCATTCGAATTTCCTGGACTTCGTCATCACAGAGCAATATCAACTACTGTCTGACTGAATCCAATGTAAATATACGTAGTTCAGTTTTCGTAGCTATTTACCAAGTCCAACATACACGAGTTCATCAAGGAAGATAAACCTTGGATTGTGGCGAGGGAGCCATAATAAGGTGTCTAGTTTGACAGCTTTTCCAACAATAACACACTGCTACTCCATGGATGCGGGAAATACTGTAAGTTTTAATAAACTCATGCTTTACATAACTCGTAGCCATAATGTGCAACGCAGTTATTTTGTTTACATTCTGATATCCCCTGAAATGCTTTGACATTATTTGTAGCTGCACTTTTGAAAACATAATCGTTCGCACTAATTTTTCTATAGACACAGGAAGCGCGGCCTCATATGAACCGTGACCTTAACTCGGTGGATACCGAGTTCATCCCAAAAGAAATAGTACAAAGGGCCACGGCGGATTCTAATACTGGAGGTTCGAAGGGAAAACTAGACTCTGGTCTTTCCAATTTTGAGCTCACACCTGCTCAGAAACAGGATATTCAGGAGGCGTTTAGAGTATTTGATCCTGATGCTACGGGATACATGGAGGTGAAGGATTTAAAGGTATAAGTTTACTTTAAAACACGACTTTGGAACACTTTGTGATAGTGGAATGGCTAATTGTATTTGGTGGGTGGAACTGAAAATGATCATAGCAAACTTTTATTGTTTAGATTGCCATGCGTGCTCTGGGGTTTGAACCGAAAAAGAATGATATCAAAAAACTCGTAAATCGGATCGATAAGGCTCATACAGGTGAGTGTTTCGTTGATACTATTCCTTACGCATTTCACTTCTCGTAATATTACAATATTTTATATCCGCAGGCAAGTTGAGCTATTCTGATTTCCATCAGCTTATCGTGTTCAAGCTCAGCGAG
Source organism: Pseudobourletiella spinata (assembly GCA_009870155.1). Lineage (NCBI taxonomy): Eukaryota > Metazoa > Arthropoda > Collembola > Symphypleona > Bourletiellidae > Pseudobourletiella > Pseudobourletiella spinata. The sequence continues at coordinate 4,853 of WJFA01002827.1, read as the reverse complement.
AAAGATTGTAAGGAAGAAATCATGAAGGCATTCAAACTGTTCGACAAGGACCATACGGGAAAGATTAGCTTTGAAAATCTACAGCAGATTGCAATTGAGCTCGGCGAAGGGCTTACGGATGAGGAAGTTCAAGTGAGACAATAAACCTAAAAAGTTAGGCGGACTTGACTCGTGATAACGCACACAAAATTTGTTTTCGGGAAATCTTGAATGCAGGAAATGATCAACGAGGCAGACATTGATGGTGATGGAGCTGTGGATCAGGATGAGTTCTACCGTATCATGAAGAAGACAAGTTTGTATTGAAAGTACAACAAGAAGCTTTTCACATTATTTTTTGCTCCCAATGACATTGTTGTCTTTCTTTACAACTTTTCCTTGTGGGTCGAGATTCGAGGGAGTCATGATGGAGATGCTCGAACTTCGGAGCAAAAAATGGGAACTTGTGTGCCCCAAGGTTGCAGTCGTTTGCCGTGTTATTTGAAACCTTATTGGTATTCGCTGTATACACTAGCTAGTTTTGACTGTGACATTATCCGTGTGTCATTAGCTGATGAATTTGGGCCGTCGATACGGCAGAATAAATGGACTTGCAGCAACCGGAGGCTTCGACGACGGACAGAAGTCTTCGGGAATTTCGAGTTGAGAGTTGAGATTTAACAAAATCTTGGAAAACTTACGCCAGTCTTCGAGCTAATGAAATTCAAATTCCTTAATGCTGCGGTACCACCAGTCCGGTCGCTATGTCATTCCAAGTTTCACGTTCAACCCAAGGTGGTAGATAACATGTCTACCACCTTGGCTCAACGGGCTCAGCCTATTACTCAATTTTTCTCTGAAATCAGTTGTAGAATTTCTAAAGATTATCGGTTGCTGTGCAAATGTGATTAAAGCGTTATGACGTTAATAATTTATTAGCACTCTTGAATTACTTGGTGACCCATTGTCAGCTACTTCGATTTTCCAAACTACGGAATAGCAAATGAAGTTGTGGCAAAACACCGAGCGTTCCAATAACTTGCGTTCAAATTAGAAACCTTGTATGCCTTTGAAAAACTTATGCATTGACACTTGGCATTAAATGAAACATATAACTAAACATTTTCGGTTAACCAAGAGTTGGTATTAAATGGACACCGTGGCAGGAAACTTTATTGGAAATTCTTGAGACGACTTCACGCATAAATTCAGAGGAATGAATTATAGCAGGTTTAGCCATCAGTCGTCGCAAATCTTAATGATGTGAGTTTGACAAGTTTTAAATAAAATTCACGAATTATGAATACAAACCGTAGGTTACTTTACACAGAGAACAACTGCTTCGATGAAGAGATTCCCTCGTCCTCTGTCTGACAAAGTACTTTATTGATGTAATCCGGGTTGGTTGCCAGATTATCGTTCATTGTTTCTAGGCGCTTATTCAGCTCAATGCAGCGAGCAATCTGTTGAAAATGAGAATAATAACTCTTCAGTTTGCCGGATTTCTTTCAGCTACATCACTTCCACTTTCGCCATACCTGACTTTCAATTTTCTGCATCATCAAGGGTCCATCGTACTTTTCTTTATTGTCGAGGAAAACTACCATACCGTCCTTTTGATTTATTTTAGCGTAGATCTCACCATCTTGAATCTGAAAGGGTAGCAAATATGTAAACTTCAAACCGTGAATGATCTATTAGAAATAGCTGAAACCGTCGTTAGCAAAATTAACTCCCAACCATTGACAGAATGTACGACTCCGCCTGCAGAGCACCACCAGTGAGTTGGACTCTCGAGGCTACATCCGCTAGGCTTAAAGTCAAGAAAGTCTTGGTGAGCCGTAGAATGCTAAGCTTAGTCTGTGCCGCTTTTACTTGCTTAACCAGACCAAAGTTCCCATCCCTGCAAAAAGTATTGACGATCACGATAAAGTGTGACGAGCGGTTTGACAAGAAATCAGATCACGCATCAAACCAAACAAAACAACTCTTACCGAGTAATTATATCGTGGTGTCGGCTGATCTGCACATTGAGCTCAGCTGGGTTGAAAGTAAGAAAGCTGGTTGCAATATCAGAGTATGCTGTTGCATTTGGCTTCAAAACTCTGCAAAATGCAGTATTCACGCAGTTAAGAATATGAAAATAACAAAACTGGATATTTTGTTTTCCTAAATACCTGTTAATTATCTGATTCGAAGTTTTATGTGGTTGAGGAATCTCTCCATTTTGAATGAGTGAGACCAAGATTAGTTTCTTATATGATTCGAGCATAATGTGGGACAGAGTAGTTGCTGGCACCTGAACGGCTGCCTCAAAAAAGTATATTGCTTCAAGATATTTTTTCAATGCCGTGCAAATCAAGCCTCCGTAGTAGAAGTACAGCAACAAGCTTTTACAATCAGTTCCCTTGATCTATATTCAAATTAAATATATATAATTGCATAATTTTACATCTTTTACCATTAGTTTCACGGTATTTTACCTCAGCGCTGAAGTCGTCAATATCGTCCGACAGAAACGGTAGGCCAGCCTTTGGTACATTTGCAGCCAAACAGAGTTCAAGAAAACTTGCGTGAATTGAAGTAAGCTGCCTGTCATGAACTTGATACTGACGGATTGCTGTTGCGAGTAAGTTAATTCCCTTCAAAGGTGTTCTTCGTCGCACCAAGGCATCAGCAACATTTTGACATGCGTCAATCACTGAAACAATTCAAAAAAAATTAGATAAATCCTTCCTCAAGAGCAAAAATAAAACACCTACAACATATAACTTACGCAGCGACGGGCAGTATCGTAGTGCAGGCGGTTCCACCGTCGTGAGGAACGTATAAAGCTGTGTCACGTAAAGGTCAACATTACTCACAAGCTCCGACGACTTTGATTTAGCGGTAAGGACGCCTAATGCAGCAAGTGAATGAACTTTGTCCGTCAACTGGTTTTGACCTGCATCAAGAGTCGCCCAAGTCTGCCGCGATAGGGTCTCAACATACTTTGGAAGGTTGTCCAAATACTCTTTTGAAGGAACCCCAGTTGCTGAAAATGTTATAACCAAAATTTTGCACCATACATTGCTTTTTCGATCTCAAATACACAACGTGGACTACGGAAAGGAATCTTAAAATCAAAATTTAACTCACACGTAAGGCCAAGGCGGGCAGCGGAGATGAAAATTTCCATCACAACGTTGTACAAGTCAAGTGCTAACTGATGCAAATTTTTAATCTGTCTTACTCTCTAAATCAATTCAATTTTAAATGCTTACTCAATATTACTTTGAGAAAAGTTTAAGTGACACAACTTCAGTTCAAGACTTTTCGATTCAACTCTGGGATAGGATAGCCCAAATCAATATGCATATGTATATGCTTCAGTCAGACGTGCGTATTTGAAATTGCGCGCTTATGCAGAAACTGCCATCGACATCTTGATTTTTGCAAAACTGTGATTCAACGCTAAATTAGCATCGATCATGAAAGGAATAAGACAAAGACTTGCCGCCTCTCATCCACTGACAGAAAGAAGCTGCCATTTTTGTTCATTGTACATGTATTAATACTGAATCAATAGCTTTACGGATGAAGTCGATAAAAATGATACGATAACGAGAATTTATTTTCTTCACCTTTTTAAATTTATGTTTTGAGTTCTGATAAGATCGTTGTAATAGTTTGACTGACTTGCTGTAATAAAATAGAGGGCATACAACAGTTCTCCGTTTGATGTCCAAACTTAACAGGAGGGTAAGGTAGGTGTATAAAGTGGATCGGCTCCGGGCTTATAGGGCATACGACCCGACCCTAATACATACTAAGCCTAAAGCCTTTCGCCCGTCTAACGCCTGGTTTTCAAAATATTCAAATTTTAAATTTCACCGAAATCATTTCTGGGAAATTTAACATGGGATTTCCCATAAGGATTTTAAGCGACCAAAGGGTGCCCCCCTTTGGTGTTGTTGGAAAAAATCCATTTTACGAAATTTTGAAAAATGAGTAAAAGAAATTGATTTTTACAATGTGGGAGCGTCAATGGGGATGGAAATATGAAGTTTGGCGCATAATTTTGATGAAAAAGTGAGGTGTTGTGGAAATTATTGAGGCAGGGAAAATGTCATGAAATTGATTTCTGGGGAATTTAACATGAGATTTCCCATAAAAGGATATTTATGCGCCCAATCCGCATAAAAGTCCGTTGATGGATATTAACGGCTCCCTACAATAAGCATCGACTGGTAAAGCGTCTCTTCCTCGAAGTCTTTTTGTCGAAAGGCACTTAACCGAGTAAGTTGGTAACGACCTTTGATCGACGCCCGCTTGTCCAAACAACACTTCAGCGAAAGGCCATTCCCGTGCGACTCCTGACCGACGGCACTTGATCGAAAGTCACTGTTACCGAATCAGGTTCACCAACAATTTTTTTTGAGAAGAGTCACCTTTACCTAATCCTCTTTACCTACACTTTCTTTCTCGAAAGTCACTGTTAGATACTAGATTCATTAATATGAACTTTAGTTAGTGGTAGAATAATGTCGTAATGAATGTTTCTAAGGGAGAACTTGTTACTGTAATTGCAAATGATTTATGAAAGAATTGAGTAGAAAAACGGGATGACAATTTCTTCAATAGGGCGACTTCATTGATACGACCAGTGACATGAGTGTTGAGCGAGATGAAGGAGTGAATAAATCGTTGTGTTAAATACGCGGTCCTCAATTACTACTTTATGGGCCCTTGGTTCAGCCTTATGTTACAAATCCACATTATTCAATCCAGGGATGGTGATTTGTATTCGTATTCGTATTCATATTCGTATTAATCCATATTTTTTGAGATTCGTATTCGTATTCATATTCAATAGGGCCATTTTAAAAAATTCG